>CAUYLG010010835.1:0-73079 GCA_963573385.1 Cacajao melanocephalus | reverse complement strand
GTATATCTTCTTTTGAGAATTTTCTATTCATGTCATTAGTCCACTTTTTGATGGGATTGCTTTTTCTCTTCTTGATGATTTGTTTGAGTTCGTTGTAGATTCTGGATATTAGTCCTTTGTCAGATGTATAGATTGTGAAGACTTTCTGCCACTCTGTAGGTTGTGTGTTTACTCTGCTGACTGTTCCTTTTGCCATGCAAAAGCTCTTTAGTTTAATTAAGTCCCAGCTTAATTAAACTAAATGTTTTTATTACATTTACTTTTGGGTTCTTGGTTTGAAATCCTTGCCTAAGCCAATGTCTGCAAGGGTTTTTCCAATGTTATCTTCTAGAATTTTTATAGTTTCGGGTCTTAGGTTTAAGTCCTTAATCCATGTTTAGTTGATTTTTGCATAAGGTGAGAAATGAGGATCCAGTTTCATTCTTCTAGAGGTGACTAGCCAATTATTCCAGCACCATTTGTTGAAAAGGATGTCTTTTCCCTACTTTATGTTATTGTTTGCTTTGTCGAAGATTGGTTGGCTGTAAGTATTTGGGTTTATTTCTGGGTTCTCTATTCTGTTCCATTGGTCTTGTGTGTCTGTTTTTATACTAATACCATGCTGTTTTGGTGACTATAGCCTTATAGTATAGTTTGAAATCAGGTAATGTGATACCTCTAGATTTGTTCTTTTTACTTAGTCTTGCTTTGGCTATGCAAGCTCTTTTTTGGTTCTATATGAATTTTATAATTTTTTTTTTTTTTGCTAATTCTGTAAGAATGATAGTGGTATCTTGATGGGAATTGCATTGAATTTGTAGATTGCTTTTGGCAGTATAATCGTTTTCCCAATATTGATTCTACCCATCTATGAGCATGGTATGTGTTTCCATTTGTTTGTGTTGTCTGTGATTTCTTTCAGCAGTGTTTTGTAGTTTTCCTTGTAGAGTATTTCAATTCCTTTGTTAGGTGTATTCCCAAGTTTTTGTTTGTTTGTTTGTTTTTGTTTTTGTTTTTTGAGCTATTGTAAAAGGGGTTGAGTTCTTTATTTGATTCTCCACTTGGTCGCTGTTAGTATATAGAAGAGCTACTGATTTGTGTACATTAATCTTGTATCCAGAAACTTTGTTGAATTCTTTTGTCAGTTCATGAGCTTTGTGGAGGAGTCCTTAGGGTTTTCAAGGTAAATGATCATATCATCAGCAAACAGTGAAAGTTTGACTTCCTCTTTACCGATTTCCATGTTCTTTATTTCTTTCTCTTGTCTGCTTGTTCTGGCTAGGACTTCCAGTACTATGTTGAAGAGGAGTGGTGAGAGTGGGCATCCTTGTCTTGTTCTAATTCTCAGAGGGAATGCTTTCAACTTTTCCCCATTTAGTGTTATGTTGACTGAGGATTTGTTATAGATGGCTTTTATTACATTAAGGTATGTCTTTTGTATGCCAATTTTGCTGAAACTTTTAATCATAAAGGATGCTGGATTTTGTCAAATGCTTTTTCTGTATCTATTGAGATGATCATATGATTTTTGTTTTTAATTCCGTTTATGTGGTATATCACATTTATTGACTTGCATGTATTAAACCATCCCTGCAATCCCTGGTGTGAAACCCAGTTGATCATGGTGGATTATCTTTTTGATATGTTGTTGGATTCTGTTAGCTAGTATTTTGTTAAGGATTTTAGCATCTGTGTTCATCAAGGATATCGGTGTATAGTTTTCTTTTGTGATTATGTCCTTTCTTGATTTTGGTAGTAGGGTGATGCTGGCTTCATAGGATGAATTAGCAATGGTTCCTTCCTTCTCTATCTTGTGGACTACTGCCAAAATGATTGGTACCAATTCTTTGAATGTCTGGTAGAATTCTGCTGTGAATCTGTCTGGTCCTGGACTTTCTTTTAGTCGTAATTATTAAATTACCATTTCAATCTTTATTGGTCTGTTCAGGGTATCTAATTCTTCCTGATGTAAGCTAGGAGGGTTGTATTTTTCCAGGAATGTATTCATCTCTTCTAGACTTTCTAGTTTATGTCTGTAAATGTGTTCATAGTAGCCTTGAATGATCTCTTGTATTTCAGTGGTGTCAGTTGTAATATCTCCTGTTTTGTTTCTTAATGAGGCTATTTGGATTTTCTCTCTTATTTTCTTTGTTAATCTTGCTAATGGTCTATCACTTTTATTTATCTTTTCAAAGAACCAGCTTTTTGTTTCATTTATCTTTTGTATTTTTTAAAATTTCAATTTGATTTAGTTCTGCTCTGATCTTGGTTATTTCCTTTCTTCTGCTGGGTTTAAGTTTAGTTTGTTCTAGTTTCTCTAGTTCCTTGAAGTGTGACCTTAGATTGTGCTCTTTTAGACTTTTTGATGTAGGCGTTTAGGGCTGTGAACTTTCCTCTTAGCACCACCTTTGCTCTATCGCAGAGGTTTGATACCTTGTTTCATTATTGTCATTCAGTTTGAAGAATTTTTAAATTTCCGTCTTGATTTTGTTTTTGACCCAATGCTCATTCAGGAGCAGGTTATTTAATTTTCTTGTATTTGCATGGTTTTGAAGGTTCTTTTTGGGGTCTCCTGGATCCTGCAGGAGCAATCTGCTTCCTTCAGAGGGTCTGTGAGTCCTCTCGGGATTGCTGGTTTGTTCTTGCAGTCAATCTGGAGCTAAAATTCAGAGTGTGAGCCCCTGCGTACTGCTCTGTCTGAAGCTGCAATGTAGTTCTGCCTCCCATCCGCCATGATCCCAGGCACTCCTCTCTTTAGTTGGGAATAATTCTGATGGTTATTGC
The DNA here is from genome assembly GCA_963573385.1 of Cacajao melanocephalus. Lineage (NCBI taxonomy): Eukaryota > Metazoa > Chordata > Mammalia > Primates > Pitheciidae > Cacajao > Cacajao melanocephalus. The sequence continues at coordinate 70,316 of CAUYLG010010835.1, read as the reverse complement.
TTAACACATCTAGTAATGACCAAAAAGTTACACAGTAAAGCTTAGATTAACAGATATTTTCTTGCTTAAATATTGTACAGTTCAGCTGATATGGTTTAACTAACTTATTCTTTAAAGAGAATTCTATTAATCTGAACAAGTGCAGCTTCCCCCTCCCCTCTTTGGTCCCTTTCCCCCCACCAGTGTCCTGCATTTCAAACATATAGTTCTGTATTGTAGTTTCAAAAGTTTGTAGAGAGAGATTTAAAAATCTTGTTTCCAGGTGTAGGTATTACAATCCAGTGGACTTGAGTAAAGGCTCTGGGTACCATTTAGAGTTATAATATTTAGTGTTAAGGAAATGTCTTTGTCCGTTGTCTAATTTCTAATTGACCTGACAGAAGATGTAAGGTCATATGTCTTCTAGACCTGGTTATTTTAGAGTTAATAAGCTCCAAAAAGATATCATATAACTCCAAGACAACTGGGTTGGGGGACTCCAGTGACCTAATCATTTCTGTGACCTTGGACCTTTAGGCCTCAGTTTTTGTCACGTGTAGAATATGTCGTTAGAGAATATGATATCTAAAATTTCTGCCATTATGACAGTATATGATTTTAAGTTATTCATGTTTATTCCTTTATTCATGTCATTTATGAAATGGTATAAATGGTATTATCTTTTTTCTCCTAAAGTTTTTTTATTTTTACTGATGTGTTGTAAAGACTATATGAGATCTTTGAGAAAGTTGCTAATCAATCTGTCATCAGTATATATTAAAGTCTGGAGAGATGGGATTTAGAATAGTTAAATCCATATAAACTAACCTTTATTTTCAAGAAGGCTGCTTCAAATCATGGCAGATTTTGATTTAACAGAATTTATTAGGCAATATTATTCTATACATTATTTTGTTTAATTCTTACAATAACTGATTTATCACAGTCTCCTCTTTGGCACATAATAACATTTTTGAAAAAAAAAGTCTTTCCAATGGCAGTTTCTCTAATCCTATTGAATTAAGAAAGTTAGGCAAGCACATAGTGTTACTTTAAAAGGGAATTTACCAGGATTTTTGGCATTTGGTGAAAGACTAGCAATTGAGTCTTTTGGGTGTTACTGTTTTATAAGGAAAAAGTATGCTTTCTAATCAAGCTGTAAGAATAAATATTATTATAACCTTTTTTTCTTGTCTTTTACTTCTTCATCTTTTTTTTTTTGTTCATTTTTGTTTTTTTTTTTTTTGTGGAAGCCGCAAGACAAGTAAAAAGCAGAAAATACAGGGATTCCCTATTTTTATTTTCAGTGCTTCCTTGGAAACAGTGATATGAAGCAGAACATCGCTTTGCTCACACTTACTGAGGAAAGCTTGCAGTGATCTTTTTCTTCCTTCAGATGGCACTGTCTGTCATAAGGTGTGCAGCTAGCACTGAGCATTTACATAGAGCTTTAATACTTGCCAACAGTGTTTACTGAGATTATATAATCTCTTATGATCCACATAGCAACTCTGTGGGGTGGACAGTTTACGGAAGAGGAAGCCAAACTTCACACAGCTCTGTGTGACTAGCTAGTAATTGCTAGATTCCTCATCTGCTGCTTCTAGGTCCTATTTCACTACTGTCATGATGCCTACTGTATGTATATTCCACTATTCAGAACAGATTCAGAAATAGTGGAAATAGAATGAGCTGGAGCATATTTGTAAATAAATATTTGTTAAAATATTTATTTAATAAATAAATATTGGAATTAATCTGTGAAAAGGGGAACTGTAGCACAGTGGACCCCTTTCCCTTCTTATCATTGTGGCCACTGGCTATTTGATATTTATTGAAAAGGAAACTCAGCTGCCTAGGGACCACTTGCTGCCCTGTTGTTAAGCCTGAGGTTTTATTTTCAGTGGTACGTGTAATGTCCTTGGTAGCACTGCCTAGAACACAGACATGACAAGGCATCTAAAAATGACATTATATGAGGAGCAGCCCTAAAAGTGAAGAATTTATGTGGTCATGACTTGGTGTGAGGGGCAGGTATAGTAGTTCTTTACTTTTCTGTTTTATCTTGTCAAGAAGATAAATGCATGAAAATCTACAAGACTGAGAGTGATGGCTTAATTCTGTAATCTTTTAGGTGGATAATAAATTGTGGAAATTAATCATAGAACCAGAACAGAGCTAAGATATCAAACTTAACTATCCAAATGTCTTCGAAAAGTCTCAATAAAAGCAGAGCCACTGTTGACTTACTTTAGTGACCATTTCATTTCCAGAAGGTAAAGGAAATAATCAGGGGAGCCAATACTCTGAGTCTAACTTTGACCTGATTTGACTATGAGGGGCTTAATTAGACAAGTTAACCTATTGAAAATCCTGAGAGAAAGGCCATGCCATTCATTCAGCAAATTAGTAGAATCGAATGCCTTCTGTTAGTCGTGTTCTGTTTTAGATGCTAGAGATTTAGCAGTGAATACAACGGACAAAATCTCTGTCATTATAGAGCTTTCATTTTAAGAGTTTGCAATGATCTGTTGTCCAAAAAAACTAGCTTCATGGTTACTAAGCTGCAAGGACCTTAACTTTCACTTCATTTTAGACATCTGCTTGCAAGGCCACACTCTGGATGTTATCATCTGGGACTGCTTGTTTCAGAAATCTAAAAATTCTAATCTTCATTCCCACATTGCATACTCTTCAGTCTTATAGAGATCCACACTTCCTTGACTGCCTGTATTTTGTCCTTGTCTATCAACATTTATTTTCCTGGTCTCTTTCTTTTTCCTACCCAGTCCGTGTCTCCTTTTTGACCATAAGGACTGTTCTTCCACCCATGCCCTTGGGTCTCTTTCACTTATGCTTCTGCTGCCTCCACCCGCCAAAACTCCCATTTCCAGATCAGTGATACAGTCTGCGTTGTCTACTATTAGACCCAAGCAGCTAAATCCTGCTGATGAATCTGAAATATCTGACGTAATCCATACCACCAGAAATTCATGGTTCTTCACCTCTGCTAAGCTATTATTCAACCAGTAAATCCTTTTGTCTGTCATCACTACTTTCCCCCATTTGACTATTCTTCCAATAATTATTCTAAATTACTTAGCCTTTAGCCCCCAGTCTCTAGACCCGCTTCTTTAAGTAGACAACTACTTTGCCTGTTACTTGAATGAAAAAATTGAGACTCATTCTTGAGCTCCCTCAGTTTCTGGCCTTCCACCTGTTAAGTTTTCTATATCTACAACTATCCTTATCTCTTTTCCCTCAGCCTCAGAGAATGATGTGTCCCCTCCTGGTTCCCCTGCCCCAGCCTAACCTCTTCACCTATGCCCTTGATCCAATCCGCATTTATTTCCTCTATGAAATTTGTCCTTCATTCATTCGTTCTCTTGCCCGTCTTCAGTATCTTCCCTTGTGCTGGCTACAGTGGTATGCTACTAAATTGACTCTCCTGGAGAAAGAAACAAAAAAGACCCTAATATGTAGCATTTGCCCATTTCCATGGTATAAATACTGTCACCATGATGATTTTTAAGCCACCAACATGGTGCCACTGATGCTGGGAAGAAGTACACACAATCAGAGCTGATAGTAGATGGCTGGCCACACTACCTCTTGTTTCTTATAGCCTAAAAATATGATTCCCCCAATTCTTAAAAAAAAAAAATCAAAAACAAATACTTGAAAGAAAAAAATACCTTCCTTGACCTATGCCTCTTTCTCCAGCTCCTCTCTATTTTCTCTTTTTCTTTTCTAATCCTGCCTTCTCAGGAGAGTCTATATCTGCATATTTCCTTATTTGGTCTGGCATTGGAAACCATGAGATGGAGTTGAGGATGGTTGTTGAGAAGGTATATGTTTTGAACATTTCTCAAATTGGAATGAAAGGCATGGTGGATTTAGTCTCAGTAGTCACTGTAAAGAAGTTAGTTACTGGCCTAATATGCAGAGGAGTCGGCTCGTCTGGTATGGAGTGGTTCTGCCCTGACAGCAGACTGCAGACATGCTTTAGTTCTTCTTGTGTGTGCTTTGCAGGTGGCTGTACCATTTATCCAGTTAACCAAGCCAGTATTAAGAGAGTTGTCCTTATCCCTCCCTTACCACTCACTTCTCCATCCAATTCATCACCAAAATTGTGCTCATTTTAACTCCTGGATATTTAATAAAATTTTATTATTCTACTGTTGCTTTAGAAAAAGATATCCTTACCATTTGCTTGGAGTATTACACCAGTCTCCAAATTTGTTTTCATACAGCTGGAGTTTTCTCCATAAAATGTGTCTTCCACATTACCACTGGTATAACCTATGTGTTCAAGATTGACCATGCCACTTACATGTTTAAAATAATTCATGGGCTTTCTGTCACATGTAGCAGTGGTTCTCAGCCCTGACTATTCATTACAGTCACCTATGAACCTTGTTAAAAATACCGATGTTTAGGTCTTGCGGTGGCTTTAGCGGATTAGGGTCTCTGATGAAAGGGCCTAGACAAACTCTGTAGGTGACTCTGATGAGACTCAGTAGTCAATAGATTAAAGCCCAAGGTTCTCAGCATAGTGTACGAAGCCTTCCACCATCTGGTCTTTGTCAGCCATTTCCTCCATCCTCACTTTTCCTGTTTCGCATTTTGTAGTTGTGATACCAAATTTACTGTAATTTCCTCAGTGACTTAATTTGAGCTGCTCTTTTCATCTATAATGCTTTTCTTCCCTTCTTTTCTCCTTTTACCTGTAAAACTTCTATTTATCATTCATGAAGCTTCCCTGGTCACTCATTGGGTTAAGTGCCCCTTAGCAGTACATAGTACCCTATATGCTGATTTGCCTTTGCCACCATAATGTAATCTTGAGGGCAGAGACTGGAATTACTTAATGTTCTTAGTGTCTGATACAAAGTGGTTGTTTTGCAAATGATAGCTAAAATAATAAATAATAAGCAGGAAGAGGAATATGGAACAAAGCTGGAATATAGAGAATTGGAATACAGAGTTCCTAAAACTCAAAGAAAAGGTAGAGATAGTCTCTTGAAGGGAAAGTGGTTATAAGGTGATTATAGGCAGTATCTCTACTAAACAATTGGAAATAATATGTGAAGGAGAGGGATAAGGAAAGTGGCCAAATGAACTGATAATTTTGTTTTTTATGAGATGGAGTCTCCATCTGTGACCTAGGCTGGAGTGCAGTGGTGCGATTTCAACTCACTGCAACCTCCTCTCCCAGGTTCAAGTGATTCTCATGCCTCAGCCTCCTGAGTTTCTGGGACTATGGGCGTGTGCCACCACACACAGCTAATTTTTGTATTTTTAGTAGAGACGGGGATTCTCCATGTTGGTTAGGCTGTTCTTGAACTCCTAACCTCAGGTGATCCACCCGCCTCAACCTCCCAAATTGCTAGGATTACAGGAGTGAGCCACCGCACCCGGCATGAACTGATTTTTAAATAATGTGCACAAAAAAGAAGGATTTGAAACCAAATGGCTGGGCATGGTGGTTCATGCCTGTAATCCAAGCACTTTGGGAGGCTAAGGTGGGCACATCACCTCAGGTCAGGAGTTTGAGATCAGCCTGTCCAACATGGAGAAACCCCACCTCTACTAAAAATACAAAAATTAGCTGTGTGTGGTGGTGCATGCCTGTAATCCCAGCTACTGGGGAGGCTGAGGCAGGAGAATCACTTGAATCTGGGAGGCAGAGGTTGCATTGAGCCGAGATCATGCCACTGTACTCCAGTCTGGATGACAGAGTGAGACTCTGTCTCAAAAAATATATACATATAAAACCTATAGAATAGGAACACAATCATGGTAGAATAATGAGCTAGGATTTTGAAAATGGTTGAGCTGACGGTTTACATTTTATATGTAGAGAAAGAAAATGAGTCCAGGTACAATGGCTCACGCCTGTAATCCCAACACTTTGGGAAGCCAAGGCTGGAGGTTCACTTGAGCCCAGGATTTCAAGACCAGCCTGGACAACATGGTAGACCCTGTCTCTACAAAAAGAAAGACAGAAAGGGTGTGGGGATTGGGGGGTAGCAGGGGGAGAGAGAGAGAGTATGAATATGACAAATAAATAATAGAATCTTACCAACAAATGGACCCAATAATCAGATACAGAGAACAAATGAAACTTCTTAGCTTACTTATTGTCTTCGCTGACATGGAAAATGATCTACACACAGACTAATGAGGGTAGAAGTGAGAAAAGTAAGAGGAGAAAATTGAAGCCCAAGATTGGGGAGGAGATTGTACCAGAACTTCTGGATGCTCTAAAATGAGTTCACATCTCGGGTTCAGATTCTGAGAACATTTGTTAATGTCATTGCTGAACTAATAATCTTTGAGTAATTTATGGTGAAATGTGAAAACTTTTGGATGCCTGTGGAGGAATAATGTTCTAAAGTTAAAGAATGTAGATTCCGTAGACTTTTGTAAACTTGATGTTACTTCCACAAAAGACTCTAGAGATCATTTTAAAAGATTTGCAATGTTATACTTACTGAAAGAAAAAATGAGCAATAAAGGTTATGTGGGCTCTCTAAGAATTCATTCCAGATAACCCAGTTTCTACTTACAGATTCTACATTTACAGATTAGGAGAATGCTGCAGCTATAATGTATCTAGATTCCCATAGGATACTTGACAGCCTGTGAGTCTATACTTGGGAACATAAAGGAGAATTGGATTATAGTATGGGTATAGTTATTGAACAGTGGAACTCAGTCTTAATTTAGTTACTCACTGGCAGCCTGCCAGGAAGTCTCTTGTGGGCTGCTGTTTTTTGACCCTGTTAGATTCATCGGTTTAACACTTCCTCCCCACTTCTCACTCTCAGCTGGCAGTCTTGCTGTTTATTGCAACAAGAAAGTAGAAGCACCTGAAAAAAACTTCTTGGTCCTCTTGTTGCCAAATATACTAATCTTCCTACAGCTATACTCATATTCTCTGACATTCTTCTTACTCAGTTAGATGAACTGCCACTGTTCCTTCTACTTGTGCATTGATTCTTTTCATTTTACCTACTCATTGTTCCTAGAATTATCTCTTCTCATTCTAGTTTTTCACCTATTTTCCTTTCTCTGTTAGAGAAACGTGCTATGTTTCAGCTTAGAAACAAGCTATAATAATCAGGACTTTTCTTTAACCTCGCTTATCTCATGTACCCCTCAAGCCATCACCCATTTCCTTGTATGCTTTGTAGCAGAACTTCTCGAAAGAGCTGTCTAAATTGCTTGCGTTTATTTCCTCACCATTCTTTCCCACTCCACCGAGACCATTCTTTGAAAAGGTTGTCAGTAACCTCCATGTTGCTAAATCCAGTGGTCAATTCCCAGTCTTCGTCTTACTTCTCAGAATTATCTTTTTTTTTTTTTTTTTTTTTAAACAGGGTCTCACTCTGTCGCCCCTACTGGAGTACAGTGGTGCAGTCTCGGCCCACTGCAACCTCCGCCTTTCAGGTTCAAGCAATTCTCATACCTCAGCCCCCCAAGTAGCTAGGATTACAGGTGTGCACCACCATGCCTGGCTAATTTTTGCATTTTTAATAGAGATGGGATTTTGCCATGTTGCCCAGGCTGGTCTTGAACTCCTGGCCTCAAGTGATTAGCCTGCCTCAGTCTCCCAAAGTGCTCAGATTACAGGCTTGAGCCACTGCACCCGCCAGCTTTCTCAGAATTTTTGATACCATTGGTTATTCTTTTGTGTTTCCAGCTTTCGTCACCTGGTTTCTGGGAGATACCACCCACCTGATTTTTCTCCCGCCTCGCTTGCTATTCCTTCTCAGTCTCCTGTGTTGGATGCTTATCCTTTTCCTTAACTCAGCTGTGCTAAGCCTAGGGCTCAGTTGTAAAACCTCTTCTCTGCTCCCTTTACACTCATACTCTAGGTCCCCTCTGTTCATTATAGTAGCCTAGCCACATGTGGCTTTTGTCTGCTATATTGTGTGGCAGAAATTATAGAACAGGCTCATCGTCTCAGAAAGCTCTGTTGAACGGCACTGCTCTGGGTTATTTCATCTGTCTAGTCCCATGGCTTTAAAAATATATCGATGACATCCTGATGATTCCCAGATTGATTCACTAGGTCCAGCTTCCCCGCCTGTTTTGATCTTCAGCTGCCTACCTGATACACTTTACTTGAAAGAAACCTGTCACACCTAACATAGCTAAAACTGAACCTTATTTTCCCTCCCAACCTGCTCTTATGTCAGTCTTACCTATCAGTAAACAGTACTATTCTTCACACAGGCTAAAAAACCTTATAGTCTTTTTTGGGTGGGGATGGGGAGGGACTTCCATTCTTGGGGAGAAATGGTTTCAGGGGAACACTTCTATTTCCTCTTTCCTTACCTTACTTTAATTCCTGAGAAGAAAGAATGGGTTGACTTTTCTCGCTTTTTCTTTGCAGTTTTTTTTTTTTAATTAAACATTCTCCTATCCAATCTTTCCAGTTATTTTTTACCTCTTTTCATTTTGCACTCAATATCCAATGCATCTAGCATGCATCTGTCTCGGTGGCTTGGAACACACATTTCCCCGATATCCACATGGTCCATTTACTTATTCCATTCAAGTTTTTGCCCCAGTGTTACCCCTTTAGATCTTCCTTGTCATCCTATCTGAAGTAGCATTCCTATCACTCTATACCCTTGCTTTGTTTTACTTTTTCATCAAATTAACATGACCTAACATCGTAGTGTATGTTTGTTTTTCATTTGTCTCTACCCCACTATAATCCATAATGGTAGGGATTTTGATTCTGCTCTAAACTCAGTGCCTAAATTAGTAGCTCACATATAGTAAATGTTCAATAACATTTGTTGAATTAAATGACATATTGATGAAATGTCTGATGACATAAATCTAGGAGATGTAGCTAATACATTAAATCAGTGTTTGTGTATGTGTCTTTTGTTTTTGCATGTTCATATTTTACATTTTACCAGATGCTATATGAGAAAAAGTGAAACATTATTTTTCTGAGAAGGTCATTCATATGATTATAGGCATTTGTTACTATGTTTTTCATTTACAGTAAATGTTAAGAATATAAAAATTCTAAGAATATCACTGGGGCAAGTTTTCTTTATTATGATATAACAATTGTTGTATTAGAAATTGAAATTAGAGTAATAAAGTTAGATTTAAAATTGGGCATTATAGCTATAAAAGGCAAAAGTATTAAGACAGGGTCCCTGGCCTTAAGAAACTTGTGACCTAGAGGGTAAAACAGTTACAGATAAGTAACTACAGAGTGTGTCTATGTAGTTTGGAAACAGAGGCAAATATACAGTGGCCTAAGGACATTGTTATTAAAAATGTATCTATATTTCCAGACATTCTAGACACCTAGAGTGATACAGGATGATAAAAATTAGAATACAGGTATGTATAAAGAGCGATGGCAAACTCAAAGAAGACACGTGTAGCTGTGCTGGTGGTTAGAATGATGATCTTGGATAAAATGAAACTCCATGGATATCCAAGTGAGGCTTTGTAAAATACAGGGATAAAGAAGCCATGCCAGTTTAAGAGCATTAAAGAAATCCCTCAGCTTGGCCTAGAAAATGTCCCTCGATAAGAGAAACAGACAGATCTAGCCGAATAGCTGGCAGCTTTCACTTCTTATGGCCGTGCTGAGTTAGTTGGAATCATTTTAGCATTGCAAGATAGATTGCTCTACCTTGTGGTAGTACAAGGTAGAGGGTGGTAGTAGTCAAAGCAACTCATATAATACCATCTTTAGGCTCACAATCTGATTCATAATTTCCCTTCCATAATTTTATTTTATTTTTTTCCTTTCCATAATTTTAGAGTTAAAAATACCTGCTTGGGCCAGGTGCAGTGGCTCACATCTGTAATCCTAGCACTTTTGGGAGGCTGAGGCGGGTGGATCACCTGAGGTCAGGAGTTTGAGATCAGCCTGGCCAATGTGGCGAAACTCTGTCTCTATTAAAAATACAAAATAGCCAGGCATGGTGGTGGGCGCCTGTAATCCCAGCTACTTGGGAGGCTGAGGCAGGAGAATTGCTTGAACCTGGGGTGAGGGGGTGCGTAGGTTGCAGTGAGCCAAGATCGTGTCACTTCACTCCAGCCTGGGCGAAAGAGTGAAACACCATCTCAAATATATATCTGCACAATATTGACTAGCTCAGGAAGCAACAGGAGCAGGTAGGGAAGGTGTGTGTTATAAAGACTCCGTTCCAGGGCTGTTCCACTTGGGAGCAGTTAATATACTGCTTTCTGGTGCTCTGCCAGAGGAATGAGGGGGTGAGACTGAAATATACCCTGTGTTTTGATAGCTGTGTGCCCTATTGTGGAGCTGCACCCATCAGGAAGGGATGTTTTTTCCTAATTCACACAAAGCCCTCTGTAGTCTAAGACAGCTGTTTTCTTCCCGGTTTATCTTCAAGTGCCTAGAATAATGTATGGTACAAGAACTGGTTGGCAAGCTGAAAGAAACTTAAGATAGTTTTCCAGATTTAAGCATTTTAAAGTGAAAAAGATCACTCTGGGGCAGGTACAGTGGCTTATGCCTGTAATCCCAGCACTTTGAGTGGCCAAAGCAGGCGTATCACTTGAGCTCATGATTCAAGACTAGCCTGAGGAACACAGTGAGACCCCATCTCATTTTTTTTTTTTTTGGAAATAAAATAAAAAATGCCCAGTCTGATTTAAACCCTTGTAATTCAAAATATCTTCATGTTTGCCTCATAACTATAAGGAAACATTTTTCATGCTTCTTCCTGGTAAAAACTAGAGAGAAGGGGAGAGCAGGTAACTAAAGAGAAACATCTTGTTGCTATCCCAGAAATAGAAATTTATCCTTTAGTCTTCTAGAAATAACCTTTATTATATTGTACACAAAAGATTAATTCATTTAAAAACTTCAATAAAGATATGAAGTTATATGAGGTTTGGTGATGGTTAATAAATTAATGTTTGGTTTTAGTATTGTCGAAGTTCCTATCTATCCTCAAATACCTTTCATCCTAACAGGACAGTAATGGCTGTACCTAGGAACTTTGAATTGAAGACCTTTTTTTCTTGATAGTATTTAGATACTCCACTGCCTCCTAGATTCTAGTGTTAAGAAGACTAGTCTAATTATTTTTTGCAGTTAACTTGTGATTTACTGGGAGGTTTTAAGTTAAGAACTGGAAGAGGAAAAGTAGAGAGCTACTACTGAGTTGCTTTTTCAGATCACTATGTTCCAAGATTCCCTCTCAAGAGGAATTGTTGAAGTAGGCATTTTTTTAATGTGCTCTTAAGATTTAAAAATTTCCTTGGTTGTTTCATACATCATGTATGAAGACTGGCCACTGATTATGTCACAACTTTATTTGTTTGAATTATTTGTGGTTTACTATTGTAATTAATATGTTTGTCCTTTTTTGTAGGTGAAGCTTTATTCAAGAGTATTTGTTTCATCTAGTTTATAAGCCCAAATGATATAGACTCTAAATGTTACAGCAGTGGTGAAAGACTGGTAAGTATATAATGTAATAAATATTAACCATCAACATACTTGATTTTGAAGGCTTGAAGCTACAAAATTATGTGACATTCATTAAACCTCAAAGTTAAAACCACTAAACTTTTCTTAATAGAGATGGATGTCTAGTTTGTGGTTTATGCATACAATGGTATATTGCATGATAGTTTAATGGAATGAACATATAACATTCAGAGGAAAAAGCAAAGTTACAAAAAGATATACATACAGTATACTATTTGTATCTGGCTGTTGGCTATAACCTCATGTTATATATTCTTTGTTTCTGAGTGCTTTAAATGTTAGGAAACATTTAAGGAAAATACCATGCAATCATCTTTTCAGTTGACACTCAAAATGGCTGAAAGTCATTCAATTGAATTCAATATTTCTGTTAGGAAAAGGTGAATACTTCCTAATGTGCAAAGGAAAAATGTCCCCGTCACCACAACTGATGTTGTTCTGTTAGTGCAAACTAATACAATTAGATAGAATAATGGAAATTGCATGAATATTGGATAATTCAGAATTTTTGTTGTTTATAGATTATGAGTTTTATATCTGGGAAATTCAAACTAATAAGCTCAGAAAGAAGTTTAGACATATGATTACTATATCAAAATAAATCCACTTCCTATGTGCCTATTATATACCAGTTTTAAATCCTAGAATATATAATGGAAAAAAAAATCCCATTCATCATAATGGCAAAAATATAAAGTACCTTGGAGTAAACCTAACAAGAAATATGTAAAACCTACCCTATGAAATTAACAGCAATTTCTACTTCAAGGAAATAAGATAAATGTACAAGTAGAGTAAGAGTGTTCATTGTAGCTTTGTTTATGATAATAAAAAGCTAGAAATAATCTATTCAAAAATAAGAGATTGGCTACATAGTAAACTATAATATAATGCAATATATATAACATTTACATGTAGCTATTAAAGAGTGAGAGAGTAGATCATGTATATAATCCAGCCTATTCACATAAACATGTATATAATGTACATTTTTAATTTAGGAAAAAACATACATTTCTGCTTAGATTATAATCCTTTTTACTCATATGGCATCTTGTGTTTTTAGAAAGAAAGATTAAAATATTTCTTCATTAACTGTCATATCTAAAAATTTTTATTGATTTCCATTATCTTAATTTCTAGAAGATAGACTTAATTATTCCCATCATTTTTTAGTTTTTCACATTTTTAATATTTCTAAAGTTGCAGTGTGTCTTGCAGTGGATGATGTCTTGTAAGCACTTGTGAGGTAGTTGACCTGGCCTGCACATGAGTGCACTTGGTCATAGACTTTCACATTGTCAGTGCTTCAGGAGACTTCTATGCATTGCTGGTACTATACCTGTTGAGTTTTAAATGTTTTCCTGAAACTTTTTACTGATACCATCTGGTAAGATCAAGAAAGCATCAGCATATAAACTTAAAGAATGACATTAGTAGCTTTGAAGGAAAATCTTGGAAACAGTAGTGCAGTACTCTTAAATGCTGTGTCATGAATGTTCTTGATGACCCAGAAGGTGGTATTGTAGGGAAATTTTATGTGATAAGAAACATTGTGTCATAGTTTAATTCTTTTTTAGTGGTGTGCTAAATAATTAGTTATCCTAAAATTATTAACAGATTTAGTGAAATATATTAAAGTTGGATAAATATGAACTGAATATAAATTAGGTTATTGGATTTATTGAATAATTTTACTTTATGAAAGCATATAAAGAACCAATATTAATACATAATAGAAGTTATTGCTGCATTTTAGAATAATGAGAGATGTATTTTATACTTTTTGTCTTCTTTCTAATGTTCAAAAATATTAAACATAATAATGTTTATTATACTAAGAGAGAGTTACTGTAATACCTAGAATTCTAATGAAATCAGAGGATTAAACTATGAGATCGCAGAATAAACAGGAACTAAGATAGTATTAGGAATTTCTCTGGTATTTCCCTTTCATGTTTATCTTCTTCTCTTTGTATCCCTTTGGTTTATTTTTACTCAATTGTCTTCTTCTGACCCTCAGCCACCTCATAATGACTACCACAGCCCCATCTCTATGTGACCTTTCAGCACATCAACTATATCCCTTTAGTTTAAATTTCCAAGAGAGAGAAAGAAAACCTGATTAGTCCAGTTCCTCCTTGCAAGCCACACTATGCAAGTCAGATCTTGTGATGAACATGGATTGTAGCTGAATTGAGACCCAGAGCCTAACTGCCTCTTGGCAAGAGGCATAGTCATATGCCCACTGCCCTCTCAGCAGGTACTGTGGGGAGCACTTCCCCCTGAAGCAGGTGAAGGGAGGTGAGGCAATACATGTCTTATTTAACTTAACATCTCTAAGTTAAACATTTTTTATAGGTTACTGGATACCTCAAAATTACTTTTAGCCCAAAGATGAAACTATTTTGAAACTCTTTGGGGATTTTGTTGTTCATGGTTTTTCCCTTCTGAAAATTTGTACATTTTTCTCTGTATTTGTGTTCCCCCATTCTGTTTGCTGTACCTTATTTTCCTTAATCCTAAAATGTCACATTACCCTTTGTTTGATTCAAATATGTCCTAAAAAGTGAAGTGGCATAACTTTAGCTGTTAGAATTATTCAGTTTTTATTCACCTGATTGGAAATCCTTTTTGTTAACTGAACTTTGATGTTTGTAACATGGGTCAGTAATTGTGGACTCTTTCAACTGAAAAATGGTTTATATTTTTAAAATACCCATTTATCCATTATAAAACATGTAAAGCAAGAACATTTTATAAGTAATGGGTTTATTTTTATTCTATTTAAGAAAGAAAGTCTTCTCTCTTAAAACGAGAAAATGTCTTCTGTCCAGGTGCTGTCACTTACCCATTCTCAGCTATGCTCAGGTATTTCAAACCTGGTACTCATTTCTGCCGTGGCAGGAATTGTTTAAGAAGCACCTGACTAGGTCAGAACAAAGCCTGAAAATATTAAAGGGTTAAGTACCAATTCCCAGTAATTTTAAGCCAATCTTCAGTTAGAAACAAACAACAAAAACACAGTTTTAAAAGTAAATTTGTATTTGTTTTCCTAATCTTTTTTTTTTTTTGTAATATTTATTTTATAGCTCTGTCATGAGCACCGACAGTAACTCATTGGCACGTGAATTTCTGACCGATGTCAACCAGCTTTGCAATGCAGTGGTCCAGAGGGTGGAGACCAGGGAGGAAGAAGAAGAGGAGACGCATATGGCAACCCTTGGACAGTACCTTGTCCATGGTCGAGGATTTCTGTTACTTACCAAGCTAAATTCTAACATTGATCAGGTAACATTTTTGTATCAAATACTTATTTTCATTAGTATATGATAGTTAGCTATAGCTATGGTTTTGGATTACATAGTTTCTGAAGTCTCCTTGAGATAAAATCCAATCTTTCACATTATTCCACCAAAAAAAAGCAGACCTATGTATAACCATATTGTTTATTTGGATACTTTCAAAATGTCTGACATATCTTAGAATTATGAATGGCCATAAGAACTAAGTGGTTTCATATATACTATGCTTTTTATCCTAATATCAGTGAGATAACTGGTTGTTAGTAGATATATAAGATATAATCTTATATCCTTGTATCTTATGTCAGAAACATGATGAATTTGCATTTTCAATAAATGTCAAATATGTTTTTGAAAAATTTTTGGAGGTTGCTCATTCTGGAGTGAAAGCAGAGAGTCCTTTTATGTGAACTAATAATTACTGAGTCCTTTAGCTTTTATACATCTAGTGTTTCAAACATCGTTGTTTTTTGCTTAAAGTATGGTATGACCATATGGTTTTGCTGTCTTCCTGCTATAGAATTAACAGAGTTTTAAAACTAGTTGAGACAGATGTTTTCATCTAACCTTCTGTTACAGATGAGAAAACAGATCCAGAAACATTAGGTATTCACATAAATTAATTTTAAGGCCAAATGTGATTTATTTCTTTATTTCATTTTAGTAGAAGATGAATAATTATTTTGTGAATGAAAAACTCTACAATCTGCTTTCAGGGGACTAATTAATATAGTTAGTTGAAAAAATAATAAAGTGTTTATAACACAAATATGATGGATATTTTTAACACTTCGAATGTTATCAGCTTTAGATGTAAAATTGGCCATCATTAAATAACATTTCTTTGCTATGAAAGCATTTTGCTAATAAATACACATATTGAGTAAATATGGAGACTAAAACAGTACCTCTGTTTTCACTATAAGTGAAGGAATCTAGCAAATACAAATTAGGAAGCATTTGTTCTCTGTGGTATCCACTTGTCATGGAATTTTTCAGGACATTTGTAGGTTTATGGTTTTTTCTGAGACAGAGTCTCGCTCAGTCACCCAGGCTGAAGTGCAGCGGCGTGATCTCAGCTTACTACATCCTCTGCCTCCAGGTTCAAGCAATTCTCATGTCTCAGCCACCTAAGTAGCTGGGACTACAAGCTGGGACTACAATTTAATCCCAATCAAAATAATAATAACAGCATGATTGAGATATAATTTACATATCATAAAATTCACCCATTTTATGTGTACAGTTCAGTGGCTTTTAGTGTAATCACAGATATGTGCATCTATCACCACAGTTAATTTTAGAATATTTTCATCACCTCCAGAAGAAATTCCATACCCTTTTGCTATCATTTCCCTGTCCCTTCCATCCCCTTATCTCTAAGCAACCACTGCTCTACTTTCTCTCTAGATTTTATGCTTTCTCATTTATGTCATAAAATATCTTTTAATGTATTATTAAATGACTGAAATGATTCTTTTCATAACAGCAGCAATAATTTTTCTTATGGGAATATTTTGCCAATCTGTAGTGTTAGTCATTCTAAGAGAATATGAAGTAGTATCTCATTGTAGTTTTAATTCACATTCCTCTAACAACTAATGATGTTGAGCATTTTTTTCATGTGCTTATTGGCCATTTGTATATCTTTTTTTGTGAATGTCTGTTTAAAAGTTTTGTACCATTTTTAAGGTCAGGTTATTTATTTCTCATCAGTTGTAGCAGTTCTTTATGTATTCTGGCTACAAGTCTGTTGGATTACAAATACAGTATTTTATTTGTATATATGGTGAAGAGAATACTTTCTCTTTTAAGTCACAAAGTGTATTTTAAGGTATTCAATGACTAAAATTATTTAGGTCATAAATTAAATAATATTTTTCCTCTGGTAATATTTTTTAATCCCTTCTTTCCACCTAGTCACTTTTTGGAATATCTGTAGCAATAATAGTAGGAACAGTAGAAGTGCCTTTGGAGTGAAAATAAATAGCCAAACATAGGACTTTGAGGGGCCGCGCACGGTGGCTCACGTCTATAATCCCAGCACTTTGGGAGGCCGAGACGGGTGGATCACGAGGTCAAAAGATCGAGACCATCCTGGTCAACATGGTGAAACCCTGTCTCTACTAAAAATACAAAAATTAGCTGGGCATGGTGGCGCATGCCTGTTGTCCCAGCTACTCGGGAGGCTGAGGCAGGAGAATTGCTTGAACCCAGGAGGTGGAGGTTGCGGTGAGCCGAGATTGCGCCATTGCACTCCAGCCTGGGTAACAAGAGCGAAACTCCATCTCAAAAGAAAAAAGAAAAAAAAAATAGGACTTTATCAAGGTTTAATTCTTTCAATTAGGAAATGGAGAATGAATGTTTGAGTTTTTAAGGGGAATTAATTGAATGAGATTTTATTATTTAAGATGAAATCATAACACTAGACACACAGTTGTATATTTTAGGAGGAAATTTAGTTTCGTTTTTCAGTCTCTGCTTCTCATGAATAGGAGCACTTCTTGAGTACTCTGGGGCGATTTAAGCCTTTGCCCATCCACTGTAGTCCTTTTGCTTTACTAATATTTATTTATTTTGAGACAGAGTCTCACTCTTTCACCCAGGCTGGAGTGCAGTGGCACAATCTTGGCTCACTGTAACCTCAGCCTCCAGGATTCAAGAGATTGTCATGTCTCAGCCACCTAAGTAGCTGGGATTAGAGGCACGCGCTACTGTGCCCGGGCTAATTTCTTGTAATATTTTTAGTAGAGACAAGGTTTTGCCATGTTGGCCATGCTAATCTCAAAGTCCTGGCCCCAAGTGATCCGCCTACCTCAGCCTTCCAAAGTGCTAGGATTACAGGTGTGAACCACTGTGCCCAGCCTATTAATAGATATTTAATATAAAGAATAAATAGACTTTTTATTGAGATATAATTTACATACAGTAAATGCACAGATATTATGTATATAGTTAGATGAATATTGACAAATACACCCCACTTCAGTAGTCCCAATCTTTTGGGAGACCGAAGTAGGTGGATCACTTGAGGCCAGGAGTTTGAGACCAGGCTGGGCAATGTGGCAAAATCCCATCTCTACAAAAAATACAAAAATAAGCCAGGTGTGGTAGTATGTGCCTATAGTCCCAGCTACTTGGGAGGCTGAGGTGAAAGGATTGCTTGAGCCTGGGGGATCGAGGCTGCAGTTAGCTGTGATTGTGCTACTGCACTCCAGGCTGGGTGACAAAGTGAGACCCTGTCTTAAAAAACAAAACAAAACAAAACAAAATCCAAATATATACACCTGTATCATTACCACCCAGATCATTGTTTAGAATATTTCCACCACCTTAGAAAGTCCCTTCCCTTCACTTACTGCAAAACTACCACTGTTATGATTTTTAGCATCTAAGTGTAGTTTTGGAATCATGAAGTATGTACTCTCATGTCACTGAAATTCATCCATGTTGTTGCATGATTCAGTAGTTCACTACTTTTTTATTTCTGATTGGTATTTCAAGAGTATACTGTAATTTGTTTAATCATTCACTTGCTGTTTAATCATTTGAGTTGTATGCATTTGGCTATTATGAATAAAGTTGCTTTGAACATTCCTATAAAAGTATTTGGGTACGTTTTCATTTCTCCTGGGTAAGTATCTAGGCATACAATTTGTGGGCAAGGGGTAGTGTTTGTTTAATTTTGTAAGAAACTGCAAAACTCTTCTGCAAAGTAGTTATATCCTTTTTCATCCTTACCAGCAGTGTATGAGAATTCCAGTTCTATATCCTCTCTAATATTTGATATTGCCAGTATTTTTAGTGTTAGTCATTCTAAGTGAATATGAAGTAGTATCTCATTGTAGGTTTAATTTGCATTTCTCTGGCAATTAATGATGTTGAGCACTTTTTCATGTGCTTATTAGTCATTTGTATATCTTCCTTTGTGAAGATCTGTTTAGGAAGGTTTTGTGCCATTTTTGAGGTCAGATGACTTGCTTATTGTCCAAATGTAGCAGTTCTTTATGTATTCCAGATACAAGATGTTGTTGGCTTGCCTTTTCATTTTTTAACAGTGTCTTTAGAAAATCAGATTTTTTTTCTTTTGTAAATAGTACTTTTTTGTGTCCTAAAGAAACTTTGTCTTACAACCCCAAGGTTGCAGAGATACTCCCCTACTTTTTTTTTCCTAAAAGCTTTCTAGTTATTGCTTTTCTTTTTAGGTCTGTGATCCATTTTGAATTAATATTTGTGTATGGTGTGAGGTAGGTGTTACGGTTCCTTTCCACCTCCGCCCAGTTATCCAGCTGTTCGAGCAACATTTCTTCTTAAAAGTCTGTTCTTTCCCCATTGAATAACCTTGGCACCTTTGTTGAAAATCAGTTGACCATATATTTATGGATCTCTTTCTAGACTGTATTGTGTTCCACTGATCTTTCATGTAGTTTTTTACCAGTACCCTGTCTAGGTTACTGTAGCTTTTATAAAAATAAGTTTGGAAATTAGGTGTTGTAAGTTCTCTAATTTTGTTCTTGTTTTTAGAGAAAGTTTGGCCATTCTAGATCCTTCATATTCCACATAAATTTTAGAATCAATTTGTTATTTCTACAAAAATGCATAATAGGATTTCAGTTGGGATGGTATTAAATCTATAAATCAATTTAGAGAGAATTGACATTTAACAATATTGAATTTTCTAATCCATGAACATGGTATAAAACTCTATTTATGTCTTCTTTAGTTTCTCTGCACTATTGAGTGGTTTTCATTATAGAAGTCTTGCATATTTGGCTAAATGTATTCTAAATATTTTATTCTTTTTTGATGCTATTATAAATGATATTTAAAATTTTTTATTTTCCTGTTGTTTGTTGCTCATAGAAATACAATTGCTTTTTGTGTGTTGACCTTGTATCCTGTGGCCTCTGCTAAATTCATTTATTAGGTTTTGAAACTTTTCTGTAGATTCCTTAGGATTTTGTATGTCATCTGTGAGTAATGACAGTTTTACTTTTTTCCCAGTTTGTATGCCTTTTATTTTGCTTTCTTGACTTTTGCACTGGCTTCTAGTATAAAGGCATATAGAAGTAGTGAAAGTGGACATCCTGGTTTAGTGTCTGACCTAAGGAAAAGCATGAGGTATTTCACTGTTAAGTGTGATATGAACTCTCAGTTTTTCTTAGATGGCTTTTATCAGAAAGAGGGAATTTTCTTCCATTCCCAATTCATTGAGAGTTTTTATATTGAATGGATATTGAATTTTGTCAAGTGCCTTTTCTGCATCTGTTGAGACTATAGTATGATTTTTCTTTTTGTTTCATAATATAGGTGAATTATCTTGATAGTTTTTAAATGTTTGCATTCCTGGGATAAACTCCATTTTGTTCATAATTTATTATACACAGAAATTTTAATCTATTTATTCTTAAGGAAAAATACTCTGTTTAAATATCAAAAACATTCTTTTTAATGGTTAAAGATGACAAACTTGAAGTTTATACAAGTTTTTTAAAAGAAACTTTGCTCATTGTAAAAAGCAACAATTATATTTGAGTTTTTTGTTTCTTTTTCTTCTTCTTCTTTTTTTTTTTTTTTTGAGACAGAGTCTTACTCTGTCACACAGTCTGGAGTGTAACAGCACGATCTCAGCTCACCACAACCTCTGCCTCCCGTGTTCAAGAGATTCTTCTGCCTCACTCTCCCAAGTAGCTGGTATTATAGTTGCATGCCACTACACCTGGCTAATTTTTGTATTTTTAGTAAAGATGGGGTTTCACCATGTTGGCCAGGCTGGTCTCGAACTCTTGACCTCAGGTGATTCATCCACCTCAGCCTCCCAAAGTGCTAGGATTACAGACATGAGCCACCATGCCCGCCCAGCAATTTTTATCTTTGCTTTTAATCTCAGCACCCATATCAACTAGATGAGTGTCTTTAGTTTGTCACTTAATTGCTCCAGAGCACAGTATCCTCATCAGTAACATAAGGACATTCAGCTGGATGACTTAAGGGATCCTTCCAGTATAAAAATTATCTCTGTATAATATTTGAAAATAATGGTTTCTGGTTTCTTCTATGTCCTGTTGCCAACACAATATAGCAGAATTGGACTAGTATACATGATCATGTGTTATAAATACTACTTTGTAAAATTTCAGTGATATATAATTTCCATACCTATCGCACTCTGTGGATGTTTTATAAAGTTGTTACTTATGTTGCTGAGTAAAATATGAAGTTTTACTGAAAGATTGTACATTTATGAACAAAATATAATTCAAACATTATAAATAGGTTTTTTTTTAACCTTTGGCTATTTTCTATGTAGAAGAGTACTTTATTCTTCCTACGTTTTTGTAGTAGTATCACTTTAATGTATAGTACTGCATAAATGGCCTACCTATAGTGGTGTATAAATACATAGAAAAATATCAGACCTTTAAAAGTGTGGCTACAGTTTATTCACTGCTTTATTCAGCAGACCATTAAGTACCTACTATGGGTCAGCACCTTTGCTAGATGCGGAGATGAAAGGACAGAGACTGTCTTTACCAGGAGCTCTTAGCTTTTGAAGAGATAAATAAATGATGACAAAACAGTGTAAAAAGTATTTGGTGAATGTAGTGGAGAGGGTCATCAGGAACTGCTTCTTAGATAGTGACATCCCTAAGTAGGAACTGGCAATGAAAAGAGGCAGGAAACACCAGACCAGAGGAATTGCACGTGCAAAAACACTGGGGGCTAGAGAAAACACAGCACGTTTAATGAACTACAAGTAGTTTAGTGAACTTACAGCAAAGGCTGAACTTTGCTTTGCTTTTTGTAAAAAGGGGATTGGCTACTGAGAAGACCTGAAGGGCAGAGGTCATGACATGGCAGCCTTGTATACCATTGTAAGAAGTCTTAATTTTATTCTGAAAACATTGGAGAAATTTTTAAGCAAGGGAATAGGCAATGAGAATTATTCTTCAGATTTAACAAGTGAGTTAAATTGGCAAGAGCTGTTTAAATAGGAGAATAATTCAAACTTTTAAATGTAGTAAAGGTAATAATAAGTGAACATTAGTTTACTATATCTAGTTCTACAGTTTCTGTTCACACAAAAACCTAGATCTATCTGTGCATGATTGGTCTGACAGGAATGAGAGGGTGTGGGGGGATGTTGGCATTCCTACTTCTTGGAGCAGTGCGAGTATGATCGTAGTAGAAATCTTAACTACTGGACAGTGGTGCTACCCACAGAGAGTAGATAATTCATTGAATTATCTCTCTTTAACACCCAGACTGATCGAAGCAATGAATATGTCAGTTGATTGTGGTGTAACAGACTATGTTCCAAAACGTAGAGGCATAAAACGATTTTGCTCATGATTCTATGAGTTGGCAGTTTAGGCATGGCTCAGCTGGAATGGCCACTTTGGCTCCTTGAGGTATCAGCTGGTGCTACATCTGAATTTACAGTCAGTTAGCAGATTAACTGAGGGCTGTTGGGTGGGGCTGTTGGCCAGACTGCCTCAGTTCTCATCCACATGGCCTCTCATCTTTCAGTAGGCTAGACTCAGCTTCTTTACATGATAGTGGAAACATTCCAAGAGGGTGCAGAAGCTGCAAGAAGTCACATAACAACATGTTGATCACATTGTATTGGTCAAAGCTAGTTACAAGGCCAGTTCAGATTTAAGGGATGGGGAAATAGACTCTATCACTTGATAGGAGGAACTACAATTAATTTGGGGCTGTGTTTAACCTACCATAGTCTCTTCTCTGGCCAAAATTATTATTATTCCTCCTATACTCACTCCCCTCTAGGCCTCTTGAAGTATTACTCCATCATGGCATCAGGCTTGAAGTTGATGATCTCATGGTATGTATCAGTTCTGGATACACATGAGGCTTTCACATGTAGTAATTTTGTTGAAGCTCTTCTTGATTGAGAAACTTGTGAATTAATTAGACAGGTTATCTTCCCCCCATATACCCTAAATACAATGAGATAGGAACAAGTTTATTGCAATAAGGAGAGGGACAGGAGAGGAACATAGGGATCTCTTGGCCATGGCAGTCCTGGAATCCAGTCAGCACATGTTGTCATGGCCCCTGTTCTAGGGGTTGTGAATATGTTTTTCTTTGGTGGTAGTGGTTCCCCAATCCATGTTTCTCCAGGACTCTTGGTTCCACCCCATGAGGTGTCTTCTCCTTTCTGTAACAGATAGCCCATAATATACAGCTTTCTCTCTGCTTCCTGCCTGTTGAAGAGTGGGGCCTACAGGCCTCTTTTCATTTTGAACTCTATCCTATCCCTTTTGGGCCAAGCTATTAGTATTTTTAATAATACAACTTTCTTTAAAATGTTGTGAGTTTCTTGTGAATCTTAATGGGGTTCACTCTATGCCTCAAAAGCCACATCTATAATAGTCTTTGAGACAGCCCTCTCTGCTTTGTGTAGAACAATCCCCTGAAGATTCCTAGTAATGCTTTTGTTTAGGTGATGGGGCCTGCTAGGTACCACCTAAGTCTTTCTGGAGTCTTAACAAAGAGTATTATGGCCATTTAATAACCACTCTTTGGTTGTAGGGGAGGTGGGGCAGAATGGGGCTGGTTGAGCAAACTATGGTCTGCAGGCCAATCCTGTTGCCATTGACTTGTTTTTGTACAGTGTACAAGCTAAGAATAGTTTTTTATTTTTACAGGGTTGTTAAGCAGAAGAATATGCAACAGAGACCGTATATGGCTCACTAAGTCTAAAATACTTACTATCTGGCCCTTTACATATAAAGGTTGCAATTCCTAGTCTAATTCAAGAAAAACTTTTAGCATAATGTTTATCACTGGAAAAAAACAGTACATATGACATAATTATCCAGACTCATCAAAAACATTTGACGGGCAGGGCACAGTGGCTCACGCCTATAATCCCAGCACTTTAGGAGGCTGAGGTGGGTAGATCACGAGGTCAGGAGTTCGAGACCATCCTGCCCAATATGGTGAAACCCTGTCTCTACTAAAAATACAAAAATTAGCTGGGCGTGGTGGCATGCGCCTGTAGTCCCAGCTACTTGGGAGGCTGAGGCCAAAGAATCGCTTGAACCCAGGAGGCAGAGGTTGCAGTGAGCTGAGATTGTGCTACTACACTCTAGCCTGGGCAATAGAACGAGACTCTGTCACACACACACACACACACACACACACACACACACACACACAAATCATTTGACAAAAGGTCTAAAAACAAGCATAGAATAGAGGATTTTTTTCATGTACAATAGAATATGAAAAGAAGAATAGAAGACAGGGTCTCAAAAAAAAAAAAAAAAAAAGACTCACACCCAGGCTGGAGTGCATTGGCGTGGTCTCAGCTCTCTGCAACCTCTGCCTCCCAGGCTCAAGCAATCCTCCCACCTTAGCCTCCCAAGTAGCTGGTACTACAGACATGCACCACTATGCCCAACTTAGTTTTGTATTTTTTGTACAGATGGGGTTTCACCATGTTGCCCAGACTGGTTTCTATCTCAAGCAGTCCACCTGCCTTGGCCTCCTAAAGTGCTGGGATTATAGGCATTAGCCACCATGCCCAGCCACCAATAATATTTTTACTAAGTTCTACATCGGACCAATACAAGCATAATCCTTTATTGCTATTTCCATTTGATATTATGTTTTAAATACATGTAGTGGTAAAGTGGAATATGAAAGTAATGATAGCTAAATGTGGGAAAGATGGAGAAATAAAAATACTATTTTTAAAGTAATGTGTACAGAAAAATCTAAAAACTCATCCAGAAAACTATTCAACAGTTATAGAGTATAAGGCAGATATTTTTTTAAGCTGTAGCTATATAGCTAGAAAAGAAAAGGAAAAAAAAAGATCCTATTTGTAGTACTAATGTAGAAACTTTCATATATGTGTGTATATACATATATTAGAAATAATTATAAAATTCTGATAGAAGAAATAAAGGACTTAAATAGTCCATACACATATATTCCTGCTTATGCATGGAAGATCAAATTTAATTAGATTTAATGTAATACAAAAATACCTATTAGGTATTAGGCTGGGTGTGGTGGCTCACCACTGTAATCCTAGCACTTTGGGAGGCCAAGGCCGACAGATTGCTTGAGCCCAGGAGTTCAAGACCAGCCTAGGCAACATGGCAAAACCCCATCTCTACAAAAAAAATACAAAAATTAGCCAGGTGTAGTGGCACATGCCTGTAGTCCCAGCTACTTGGGAGGCTGGGGCAGGAGGATCACTTGAGCCTGGGTAGTGGAGGTTGCAGTAAGCCATGATTGTGCCACTGAACTGCAGCCTGGGTAACAGAGTGAAACCCTGTCAGAGAGAGAATGAGAGAGAGAGAGAGAGAGAGAAGGAAAGGGAGAGGAGGGAAGGAAGGAAGGAAAGGGGGAAAGAGGGAAGGAGGGGAGGGAAGGGAAGGGAGAGGGAGGAGAAAAGGAAAGGAAAAAGAAAAGAAAAACCTATTAGCTTTCTATCACATTCCGGATAGAGTCCAAGTTCCTTATGTCATCCAGAAGTCCTTGAACCCTAGCAATCTGGTGCCCATCTACCTTTGCAGCTTCTTAGACATCAGTCCGGTTTGTGATCTAAGTAAGCCCTTTGACTCACTTGTCCATTCTCTTCCATCCTGCCGCTTCTACTTCTGAATGGCTAGGATAGGCAATTAGTTTAAAACCCAGTCTAAACAATAGTTATGAAAAGGGCCAGTACCTGGCACCTTGTTGATACTTGAAATGCGTTTCTTGAATGGAAAAATTACTTCAATGAAAGTTACTTTACTGTTTGTTGTTTCTATGGGAGTTTTAAAAAGGTGTAACAGTTATTTTCCCTGTAGAAAGGAAGACATAAAAGGGTAAGTATTAAATATGAATGGTATGTTATTGGCTGATTTCTCTTCATTGGGTGGTCTAGAAATAGCCAGGGAATGATCAGTTCATGGCATGTATTGTCTAATATGGCACATTGGGAACTTTCCACTTGGATGGCATCAGGGAACACCTCATTTCCTTGGATACTGTGACTATTGTGTGTACATAGGACCTTCGGAGATAAGATCTTGGTTTGAAATAGAGGGCTGCAAGTTCTAATTTGCCAGGGTACCCACAAATTAAGAGTAAGGGATTTTATCACTTCTAAAAGGACAGAATTATAAATGTGGTTTTTTTGGGGACTAGAAAGGATAAGTCTGGTAATTAATGATAACCAGATACTAATAAAAAAGTAATACATCCAGAGAATTGAAGAGAACTTTCCCAATAATGAAATATGTTTGAAATTATGGTAATCAAATGTGAAGCAAAGACTTGTTTCCCCCAGTGCTATATTGGGCAGCAGGGTAGTACAGGATGCTCTCTTCAGGACTGCAATTCCAGCAGAGGGTCCAAAAAACAAAAATCTGCACTTGCCTCAGTCTCATTCTTTCAAGGCCCATGGTTTACAAGAACTAACTCACTTGGTGAAATGGGGGCAACAGGCATGTTTTTCCTCTCTCTTGAGAGAGGGAAAACAGCAATCTGGGGTTGGTGTGGGAACAGAAGCGCCACAGAAGAGGTATTGCTGGATCTGAGCCTTGAAGGTAGCTGAGAAGCCCTCAGCTAAGTGGGAAGGACCTTGTGTCATGCAGAGCTCTGCCAGGAGTCCGGAATGTCTAGTCACGCAGCAGTGATGATTTGCCAGTATACTCTTGCAGAGCAAGGGCTAAATTATCAGTACATCATGTCTGTAGCACTTTCTCCAAACCTTGAGGTTTCTGCAAACTCCATTAGAATGCTATTAGTTCACCTGCTAAATATAAAGACTCAGATTAGGAGAACTCTACAGAAAAGATGTGCCAAAAATTGGTTTATCTTTTTTAAAAAATGTATGTTTTTATTGGTATCTTTAAAAATGTTGAGGTATACTGGGTATGAGCTATACATGGAAATGTTATCTATACATCTTTAAAAGTCTTATTATTCGGAAGTAAAGCACATGGCAATGGGGCCCTTTTATATGTTTTATTTTGCATCTAAAATTTAAAGTTATTCATGCAGTGAATGGTTATTGAATACGCAACTCCATGTTAGGCATTAGGTGGCAGAAAAGGGGGTGATTGCTGAGGGCTAGGGCCTGAGGGAGTCCATGCTCTGAGAGAAGACTGAGAAGTATGTTTGGGAAAGTTTCCCATCATATTTAGAGATATATCTAAACTCCTTTGTGTGGTCCAAAAAGGCCCATTAGATCTGACACTGCCTACCCATCTGACCTACA
This sequence comes from Cacajao melanocephalus, assembly GCA_963573385.1. Lineage (NCBI taxonomy): Eukaryota > Metazoa > Chordata > Mammalia > Primates > Pitheciidae > Cacajao > Cacajao melanocephalus. The sequence continues at coordinate 43,270 of CAUYLG010010835.1, read as the reverse complement.
CCCTCCAGCCTTGTTTCCTAGCCCTCTCCCCCTTGCTATATGTGTTTCAGTCACACTTTCCGTCTTTCTTTCTTTTTTTAAAAGAGGGTGTAATATATAATTCAGAATTTTAAATAATCATGAAAACAATCATGAAATGATTAAAATTAATTATAATCATGAAGTGACAAATTAAAAATAACCATGAAATGACAAATTTCTAGAAAAATGTACATCACAAAATTGACGTGTGTATAAATCTCAAAAAAGCCTCACAGAAAATATTGTAAAACTTAACGTATTTTTCTCCTTTAAGGGCTTAAGGGACAAATCCTATTGCCAGTGGATTCCTTCAAAGTCTTAATAGATCATTTTTGTGGTAACAAATATGTTTTTTTAACTTTTATTTTAGGTTCAGGGGTGCATGTGCAGGTTTGTTATATAGGTAGATTGCATGTCATGGGGTTTGGCATACAGACTATTTAATCACCCAGGTAATAAGCATGGTGTCCAATTTGTTTTTTGGTCCTCACCCTTCTCACACCCTCAGTGCTGACAGAAGCCCCAGTGTCTATTCGCTTCTTTGTGTCCATGTGTACCCAAGGTTTAGCTCCCACTTACAAAGTGAGAACATGCAGTATTTGGTTTTCTGTTTCTGTGTTAGTTCACCTAGGATAATGACCTCAGCCTCCATCCATATTGCTATAAGGGACATGATCTTGTTCTTTTTCATGGCTTCACAGTATTCTATGATGTATATGTGCACATTTTCTTTATCCAGTCTACTGTTGGTGGGTATTTAGGTTGGTTTTCTATCATGAATAATGCTTAAATGAACATAAACATGCATTTGTCTTTATGGTAGAATGATTTATATTCCTTTGGGTATATGCCTAATAATGAGATTGCTGGGTTGAATGGTAGTTCTGTTTTAAGTTCTTTGAGAAATTGCCAAATTGCTTTCCACGATAGCTGAACTAACTTACGTTCCCACCAGCATTGTATAAGTGTTCCCTTTTCTCCACAACCTCAGCAGCATGTTAATTTTTTTATTTTTAATAGCCATTCTGACTGGTGTGAGATGATATCTCATTGTGGTTTTGATTTGCATTTTTCTAATGGTTAGTGATGTTGAGCATTTTTTTCATATGCTTGGTGTGTGTATGTCTTCTTTTGAAAAGTGTCTGTTTGTGTCCTTTCACCACTTTTTAATGGGGTTGTTTGTCTTTTACTTATGAAGTTGTTGAAGTTCATTATAGATTCTGTATATTAGACCTTTGTCAGATACATGGTTTGCAAATGTTTTCTCCCATTCTGTAGATTTTCTGTTTACTGTGTTGATAGTTTCCTTTGCTGTGCAGAAACTCTTTAGTTTAATTAGGTCCCATTTGTCAATTTTTGTTTTCATTGCAGTTGCTTTTGGCATTCTTTGTCATGAAACCTTTGCCAGGGCCTATGTCCAGGATGGTATTTCCTATATTATATTCCAGGTGGTTATAGGTCTGCAGCTTTATTTCTGTGCTCTCTATTCTGTTCCATTGGTTTCCATGTCTGTTTTGTACCAGTACCATGCTGTTTTAGTTACTATAGCCTTGTAAAGTAGTTTGAAGTCAAATAATGTGATGCCTCTAGCTTTGTTCTTTTTAAGATTGCTTTGGCTATTTGGCATCTTTTTTCATTCCATATGAATTTCAAAATAGCTGTTTCTAATTATTTGAAGAATGTCATTGGTAGTTTGATTGGAATAGCATTGAATCTGTAAATTGCTTTGGGCAGTATGGCCATTTTAATATTATTTCTATTCATGAATGTAGAATGTTTTTCCATTTGTTTGTGTCATCTCTGATTTCTTTAAGCAATGTTTTATAATTCTCATTTTAGAAATCTTTCACCTTCCTGGTTAGCTGTATTCCTAGGTATTTTATTCTTTTTGTGACTGTTGTGAATGAGATTGCATTCTTGGTTTGGCCCTCAGCTTGGGTGTTGTCGATGTATAGAAATGCCACTGATTTGTGTACATTGACTTTGTATCCTAAGACTTTGCTGAAGTTATTTATCATATCTAGGAGCTTTTGGGCTTTCTTGCTTTCTATGAAAAAGCCAAACCCATTCCCAACACTTCATATACTTGCTAGGAGCCCTTTTCCTCCAAATCTTTGCATGGATGCGTTCTCATCAATTAAGTATCTGCTCAATAGCCTATCCTAATTAGTCTGTCTAAAATGTTATCCTTTTCATCACTCTGTAATCTCTTTCCTAGATAATTTCCTTTATAGCTCAGCATTATATCTGAAATTTTCTTATTTTTACCCATTATTTTCTGTCTCCTCTGCTAGAAATTTGGCTTCATGAAGATATGGATATTGTGTTCACCACAGCATTTGAAGTACCTGACACAGTGCCTGGCCCGTTTAGTAGGGGGATCAATAAATATTTGTTTAATTAATAAAAGAGGAAAATGGGCATTCAGACATTAACAGTTCAGCAGGGTGTTTGCTGGAATGGAAGCAAATCAGGAACATGAAAGCTAAGTTTACTAAGGGAAGCAGGTAGGGTATTAGAGAAGTCTCCCCACAGAGGAACTAAAAACCTAGAGAATGAGTTGCAGTTTGGCAGATGGGAGGATGGGGATAGAGAACTGCAGAAACAGTGTATGTGAGGAAGACCTGTTGGGAGCACAGAGACCAGTGGTGTTCAGGGAAAACCCTTACCAGCTAGATATATGGGGAGGGCCCATGTGTGGCAGAGGGAGCTGAAACTGGACAGGTCAACAAGAATCATTGCCATGAAGGGTTCCTGTGCCTAAAAAGGGGTTTAGATGTTACTAAACCCCTTTTTTGAGGAATTCTGAGCCTTTTCACAACCAGGATGCCAGAAAGAATATTCTGAATGTTCTGTCTCTGCTTTCTCACTTCCTTTGACTCTTCAGCCTATTGTAATTGGACTTGCACCCAAATCACTCCATTAAAACTGTGTTAGTTAAGGGGCAGTCTGTTGCTAAACGCTTTTTGGCCGTCATGTCACACAGTGAAAGGGCAACAGCTTTGGCCCTGCTGACTCCTTTCTTTCCTGAACTGCTCTCTACCTTGATTACTCTGGTTGTGCTTCTTTTTCTGGGGGCTGCTTTTCAGTAGAAGCCTTTTCAGGCTTCTCTTTCGCATTGCCCATCTTTAAGTCTTTAAATATTCTCCAGAGTCCCATTCTCGGTGGTCTCCTATTGTCATTCTTGCCCTGGGAAAACTCACATATGTCCTTGCCTTTCTCTCCAGTGACTCCCAAATCTTGTTATTCATATTTTTTAGTTCCAGATCTATATATTTACTGTCTGCTAAAAAGCTGTCTTCATTAGGATAGCCCATAGACATCTCAAATTCAATATGTCTAAAAAGTGAATCTATCATCTTTATCCCAACCTAATACCATGCCTAAATTTCCTGTCTAGTAAATACATTATTGCTACCTAGTTGCTGAAACCAGAAACTTGTGAGTCTTTTTAGATCTTTTTTTCCTCCCTTATGTGCCATAGATAATCAACTGCAAATTATTTTAGTTCTACCTTACAGTTTCTCAAATACGTCTCCTTTCCCTTCTGCTGTTAGAGTACTTCAGAAAGTCATCGTCTCTCATCTGGATTACTGTTTGCTTACCTCTAACACTGACTGCTTCCCCTTCCACCTAATTCTGTGCCGCAAATCTGATTGCGTCATGCTGACCCCCTTCCCCACTCAATGGTGTAAGGCAAGAACTCAAGCTTGATTTGTCATTAAATCCTTTACCACCCATGTCCCAGGTGTCCCAAGTCTAGCTCTCTAGCTCCAATTCTACTTCCATACTTCTGATAATAACTGCTCCTTTTTCTGAACTCCTAAACTGAATGCTTGTACCACCCCTGGGTACTTACTCATACTACATGCCTTCTGCTGTTCTTTAACTGTTTGTGTGTATGTATTTTATGGACCAAATGAGGGGACCTTCTCCAGGGCTTGGACCATATCATCCAGAAAGGGTAAGACAGTAATTTTTGTGGGCATAGTGTGCAGTCAATAAATACTTACTGGATTACTTTCACTAATAAATCTTTCTCTCCTTATATATTATTTATTAATCATGTCAATTTCTCTTTTTAAAATTGTTGTATCTGAGTTTTACATTTAACTGCATGAAAGCTTCACATTTTTCTAGTAACTCTGTGGTATTGGTTTGCTAATTAATAGGGCTTAACTTTTCATTTTCACCTAGCAAATCTGTTTCTTCATAGGTGAGGAATTCTTGCAATGTGCATGGTGGTAACAACAGCTATTTTTGGAAATATCAGCAAGAGTGTGCTAAATACTGTCAAATACTCTTAGATTCTTCTATCATTAGAAAGGCTTATAAACGTAAAAGTATCACAGCTTTAATTAGATTGAAGATAGGTTAATTTGATTCTTAGCTTTTCAAATGCAGCCTTTCAAGAAAAAGGATTTTTTGGTTCAGTTTAAGACGAGATATTAGGAATTGATGTGTCTTATCGCCTTAGAACATGAAGGATTCTTTTGTTACTGACACAGGCATTGACATGTAGAGAAGAACTCCTGACTCTTCTTCTGTCTCTCCTTCCACTGGTATGGAAGATACCTGTGCAAGAAGAAAAGGCAACAGGTATGCTTTTTCCCTTTCTCATATCACTTGTGTTATCAAAATTTCATAGAAAAGTGACTTCTGCCTGAATGGTTGATTCTGATTCAGATTCAGAACAGTGTATATTATTGTGATTTATTATACACTGAATATGAAAAATTCTTTAGGCAAACATATTTTTATTTCTTCCAATAATACAAAAACCATGGTGCTTCTTGGGGGATTTCTTGAATATACTAATGATTAGAAAATGTATGAAGAAGCAGAACACTTATCAGGAGTAAATCTAGGTATGCAACATAATATCAGAAAACTAGGTAGTGAAAAGTGTGAAGTGAACAGTCTGAAGAAAGAAATTAAAGTTTCTTTGCTTATTTTAAAGACTGCTTTCTATTACCAGTATTCTATAAGTGATTTGCAGTATTTGTTTTAGCTTAGTTTTTCTAGTGTTGGCTTTAAAGGATATATTTTTTTTTTTGAGACAGTCTTCACTCTGTCACCCAGGTTGGAGTGCAGTGGAATGATCCCAGCTCACTGCAGCCTCAGCATCCTGAGTTCAAGTGATTTTTGTGCCTTAGCCTCCCAAGTACCTGGGATTACAGGTGTGCACCACCATGCCAGACTAATTTTTGCATTTTTAGTACAGACAGGGTTTCACCATACTGGCCAGGCTGGTCTCAAACTCCTGACCTCAAGTAATCCGCCCACCTCAGCCTCCCAAAGTGCTAGGATTACAAGTATGAGCCACTGTGCTCAGACTAAAGGATAAATTTAGTATAATATTTTGTTTCAAGCTTGGATAGAATTATTGTACCTAAGGTCAATAGATATTTTTAATTTATGATTTTGAAGAAATTTTATGTGTATAAAGAACATGAAACTTTTAATGTTTCATTGGAGAGATTAATCGTTTTCCTCTTGACCCTTTCTTGTGAAATGTGACTCGTGAGATGTTTGAAGATCTCTCAGGTTAAAAAAACAACAACAACAAAAAAAACTATTCTTATTGAAATTCCTGTATTTTTAGTGAATTTCATGGAGTTTTTTTTTAAGAGGTATCTAAGGTCTTGTAATATTGTTTTCCTGCTTATTTATTGATTCACTAACTCTCTGCTTTTATTTTTTTCTGAGTTTGCAGAATTCACAAATTGTTAATCACTTAACAAATCTGATTAATGCTCTTTGGGGGAAGTTGTCTTCATTGCCTGCATCTTTTGCTTGGGTGGAATTTGTCAGACTCCTTTTAATTTTTCCTCTTCCCATCTGGTTTGCTTTCCCTGTGTTAGTGAAAGCAAAGATTTTTTATTTACAGATTTTAATTTATTCACTCTAAATTGCAACTATTTTTTATATAGCTCTTATTACATACTGCAAAGAGAAAGACTGATTTAAATATCTTTTTAGTTAAAAGAGAGAATTCATTCATTTCCTCTAAGAAGTAGTTACTGAGTGTTGACCACATTCGAGGCCCTATCTAGGAAATGGGGTTGAAATAATGATGTCTGTACCTGGTGCCTAGTTCAGTGCTGAAACACTTGAGAAATAATTTGAATAAAGAACTCTTTTAACCTCAGTTTTGGAGAACATTTGGCATATAGTGTACAATTTTGAAATAATTTTAGAAAATCTTAACGTTCTTAAGTTATATCAGGTCTATGAATACTATTTTTGGGAATATAATACATCCTTATATCTTAATTAGTGATACCATGGGAGGAGATTTGTAAAATGGTATGAACAGCAGTACTAAAATACCAGATAATCTAAAGCATCTTTTACGTTGAAGTTAGAATGTAATGTATAGTTTTAAATCAGATTTACTTTTTTAACTCCGTTCTCTCTTGTTGTTGTTGCTTTGAAACCGAGTCTCACTTTCTCACCTGGGCTGGAGTGCAGTGGCATGATCTCATCTTACTGCGACCTCCAGCTCCCAGGTTCAAGCAATTCTCCTGCCTCAGCCTCCCAAGTAGCTGGGATTGCAGGTGTGAGCCACCACATCTGGCTAATTTTTGTATTTTTACTAGAAACAGGGTTTTACCATGTTGGCCAGGCTGGTCTCAAACTCCTGACCTCAGGTGATCTACCAGCCTCGGCCTCCCAAAGTGCTGTGATTACAGGTGTGAGCCATCTCACCTAGCCTCTCTTTCGTTGTTTTAAAAATCAGTTTGTAGGCCGGGCATGTTGGCTCGCACCTGTAATCCCAGCATTTTGGGAGGCAGAGGCAGGCAGATCACCTGAGATTGGGAGTTCAAGATCAGCCTGACCAACAACATGGAGAAACCTCGTCTCTACTAAAAATACAAAATTAGCCAGGCATGGTGGTGCATGCCTGTACTCCCAGCTACTTGGGAGGCTGAGGCAGGAAAATCACTTGAACCCAGGAGGTGGAGGTTATGGTGAGCGGAGGTTGTGGTGAACCAAGAGTGCTCCATTGCGCTCCATCCTGGGCAACAAGAGCAAAACCTCGTCTCCAAAAAAAAAAAAATTAGTTTGAATCCTTTGAAGTAATGTCAGCTAGCATTTGGAGTAAGGATAAAATATGCCTCTCTTTTGTTGTTTTAAAAATCACTTTGTATCTTTTGAACTAATGTCAGCTAGTGTTTGGAGTAAGGATAAGCCTCAGAGGAAGTAACCCAGAGATACAACATAAATGAAGGAAATCAACCCTGCAGCAAAATACATTGAGGATAAACTCCTTAAGTGGGTGATAAATAAGAGGGCTGTCACCTTAAAATTGAGTTTTAAAACATATTGAGGTGTTCTAAGTCTTCTTTCTTCATTCCATTAGATTTTAATCTACCGCTGTCAGCTGATATAATCCTGACCAAAGAAAAGAACTCAAGTTCACAAAGATCCACTCAGGAAAAATTACATTTAGAAGGAAGTGCCCTGTCTAGTCAGGTTTCTGCAAAAGTAAATGTTTTTCGAAAAAGCAGACGGCAACGTAAAATTACCCATCGCTATTCTATTAGAGATGCAAGAAAGACACAGCTCTCCACCTCAGATTCAGAAGCCAATTCAGATGAAAAAGGCATAGCAATGAATAAGCATAGAAGGCCCCATCTGCTGCAGCATTTTGTAACATCGTTTCCTAAAGAAGAACACCCTAAAGCTAAACTTGACCACTTAGCGACCAAAGAAGAACATACTCCTCCAGATACTATGGCTTCGGAAAATTCCAGAGAGAGTATTCCAAGACAGGAGTCAAACACTGACATATTAAGTGAGCCAGCTGCCTTGTCTGTTATCAGTAACATGAACAATTCTCCATTTGATTTATGTCATGTTTTGTTATCTTTATTAGAAAAAGTTTGTAAGTTTGACATTACCTTGAATCATAATTCTCCTCTAGCAGCCAGTGTGGTGCCCACACTAACTGAATTCCTAGCAGGCTTTGGGGACTGCTGTAGTCTGAGCGACAACTTGGAGAGTCGAGTGGTTTCTGCAGGTTGGACTGAAGAACCAATGGCTTTGATTCAACGGATGCTGTTTCGAACAGTGTTGCATCTTATGTCAGTAGATGTTAGTACTGCAGAGATAATGCCAGAAAATCTTAGGAAAAATTTAACTGAATTACTTAGGGCAGCTTTAAAAATTAGAACATGCCTAGAAAAGCAGCCTGACCCTTTTGCACCAAGACAAAAGAAAACACTGCAAGAGGTTCGGGAAGATTTTGTGTTTTCAAAGTATCGTCATAGAGCCCTTCTTTTACCTGAGCTTCTGGAAGGAGTTCTTCAGATTCTGATCTGTTGTCTTCAAAGTGCAGCTTCAAATCCTTTCTACTTCAGTCAAGCCATGGATTTGGTTCAAGAATTCATTCAGCATCATGGATTTAATTTATTTGAAACAGCAGTTCTTCAAATGGAATGGCTGGTTTTAAGAGATGGTGTTCCTCCCGAGGCCTCACAGCATTTGAAAGCCCTAATAAATAGTGTGATGAAAATAATGAGCACTGTCAAAAAAGTGAAATCAGAGCAACTTCATCATTCGATGTGTACAAGAAAAAGGCACAGACGATGTGAATATTCTCATTTTATGCATCATCACCGAGATCTCTCAGGTCTTCTGGTTTCAGCTTTTAAAAATCAGGTTTCCAAAAACCCATTTGAAGAGACTGCAGATGGAGATGTGTATTATCCTGAGCGGTGCTGCTGCATTGCCATGTGTGCTCATCAGTGCTTGCGCTTACTACAGCAGGCTTCCTTGAGCAGCACTTGTGTCCAGATCCTATCGGGTATTCATAATGTTGGAATATGCTGTTGTATGGATCCCAAATCTGTAATCATTCCTTTGCTCCATGCTTTTAAGTTGCCAGCACTGAAAAGTTTTCAGCAGCATATATTGAATATCCTTAACAAACTTATTTTGGATCAGTTAGGAGGAGCAGAGGTATCGCAAAAAATTAAAAAAGCAGCTTGTAATATATGTACTGTTGACTCTGACCAACTAGCCCAATTAGAAGAGACACTTCAGGGGAACTTATGTGATGCTGAGCCCTCCTCAAGTTTATCCAGTCCTTCTTACAGATTTCAAGGGATCCTGCCCAGCAGTGGATCTGAAGATCTGTTGTGGAAATGGGATGCTTTAAAGGCTTATCAGAACTTTGTTTTTGAAGAAGACAGGTTACATAGTATACAGATTGCAAATCACATTTGCAGTTTAATCCAGAAAGGCAATATAGTTGTTCAGTGGAAACTATATAATTACATATTTAATCCTGTGCTCCAAAGAGGAGTCGAATTAGCACGTCATTGTCAACACCTAAGCATTACTTCAGCCCAAACTCATGTATGTAGCCATTATAACCAGTGCTTGCCTCAGGACGTGCTTCAGATTTATGTAAAAAGTCTGCCTGTGCTGCTTAAATCCAGGTTTGTATGTGTGTGTGTGTTGGCGGGGAGGAGGGTGTAGATCTTTTTCATTGGATGCTTTCAAGTGAGTGATAAAGGGTATGCATTTAAACTTCTAACGCTGATATCTCCAGGGCCTTGGCAGTAGTGTGATCATATTTACTCTTTATTCTATCCTAGGATTTAATTTCAGTTTGTCAACAAAAAATGTTCTCCTTCCATATCAGATTTGTTTTAACTATTTGTTTACGTATGTATGTGTTTTTACTGAGCTGGTTATAGAGGATAGAGCCATTGATTTTAATTTCTCAACGAAAAAGAAAAGTTTTAAATATACTGCTGAGAAAAATGTAGATGCAACACAGATATCCAAGAGCAGGGCAAGTTTAATTACTTTATATTTTCTTGATAGAATATAATTGACCATTGAAAATATTTGTAAAGATCATATTGGAATATAAGAAAATGATTATATCTTACGGGTAAAATATACACAATTAAAATAGTGTTCACTTATTTACAACTATGTAAAATATGCACATATATAAAATGATAATTGAGGCAGTGGCATTAATGGGATTAATTTTAAAATATTATATTTACATTTATAACCTCTGCAATATATGCAGAAAAACTAGAAAATATAGATAAGCAAAAACAAGAAAATTAAAATTACTTTTAATTCTGTCAGTGAGCTTTCCAGACTTTGTGATTACCAAATCTGGTACAGTTAAAAATAATTTTATAGAGCTTGCTTCTGATAGGTAGACTGGCCTTTCAAATTAATGCATATACCATATTAGAAACTTATACAAATATAACCTATCATTAACATCTTCATGTGTGGCATTTTTTTGGTCCATTTTAGAACAACTACTTTAAAACTATTATTGGTGTTAAAACATTGCCTTACAGTCATTTAAAAAATTTTCTGACATTTTGGCATTATTTAAATAGAACTGACTGATTTGAAAGTTTTGTAACTCTTTGGCATATCTGTGGACAACCTGAGTCTTTGTGATAAAAGGGCTGAGAATCACCTAGCTGACATATATTAAAGTTATTACTAGGATTCCAGTGATTTAGACACAAGTCTTACCTGAGACAGAGCTGAAAATCTTTTATGTGATTTGTATCATTGACTCTGTCCAACTAGCCCAGTTAGAAGAGACACTGAAGGGAAATTCATTTGATGCTGAACCTTCTAAAGAGTTTGAGCTCTGTAGTGTGGTTTTTTCCCTTCATGAGTTATAATTTAAAATAAACAAAAATTTCTAAATGAACCATCGGGGACAAAAACTAATGAACACACACATGCTTGCCTGCCCTCAGGGTGTCCACCTCAAGTATGGTGGTGGCTGTGGTGTTCAGAATTTATATAGAATTTGCCATTTGGAGAAAAATATTCTTCCCTGAATTACTTCATTTAATGTGAGACAGATGTAATCTTTTCTTTTTAGATACTACTGGAGCCATAAAAACAAATGTTTGAAGAAGGATATAAGAGTAATTAGAAAGTAACTTGAGGTCCTGATTATATCTAACTTAAAACTTTAGCCCAATAATTGATGAATAAAATTAGATAGTGGTTAGTATATCCCACCTGCAATAGCAATATAGTAAATACTATATGTACCTATTTATAAATGATGTTTCTTTATGTAAAACTTTTTACATGCTTTTTTTCCTTTCACAGGGTAATAAGAGATTTGTTTTTGAGTTGTAATGGAGTAAATCAAATAATTGAATTAAATTACTTAAATGGTATTCGAAGTCATTCTCTAAAAGCATTTGAAACTCTGATAATCAGCCTAGAGGAGCAACAGAAAGATGCTTCAGTTCCAAGTGTTGATGGGCTAGACATTGAACAAAAGGAGTTGTCCTCTGTAAATGTAGGTACTTCCTTCCATCACCAGCAAGCTTATTCAGATTCTCCTCAGAGTCTCAGCAAATTTTATGCTGGCCTCAAAGAAGCTTATCCAAAGAGACGGAAGACTGTTAACCAGGATGTTCATATCAACACAATAAACCTATTCCTCTGTGTGGCATTTTTATGCATAAGTAAAGAAGCAGAGTCTGATAGGGACTCAGCCAATGATTCAGAAGATACTTCTGGCTATGATAGCACAGCCAGCGAGCCTTTAAGTCATATGCTGCCATGTTTATCTCTCGAGAGCCTTGTCTTGCCTAATCCTGAACACATGCACCAAGCAGCAGACATTTGGTCTATGTGTCGTTGGATCTATATGTTGAGTTCAGTCTTTCAGAAACAGTTTTATAGGCTTGGTGGTTTCCGAGTATGCCATAAATTAATATTTATGATAATACAGAAACTGTTCAGAAGTCACAAAGAGGAGCAAGGAGAAAAGGAGGAAGATACAAATGTAAATGAAAACCAGGATTTAAACAGAATTTCTGAACCTGAGATAACTATGAAGGAAGATTTATCTTTGACTACAAAAAGTGACCCCATACCATCACAACTAGGCACTCTAAAAAAGAGTGCTGACAGTTTAGGTAAATTAGAGTTACAGCATATTTCTTCCATAAATGTGGAACAAATTTCAGCTACTGAAGCTCCTCCCAAGGAAGCAAAGATATTTACAAATCAAGAAAGTGAGACCTCACTTCAGAGTATACGACTTTTAGAAGCTCTTCTGGCCATTTGTCTTCATAGTGCCAGAACTAGTCAACAGAAGATGGAATTGGAGTTACCTAATCAGGTAATACTTTGTCCTTAGTCCAGCTCTTAAGTAATGTTTACACACACACACACACACACACACACACACACACACACACTTTATAAGTATCAGATGAATAATAATGGATATTGTGTTTCAAAGTTGAAAGATCTAAATATGTGATGCTGTTGGCTGCCCTGCCCAGATCCCCGTTACCAAACTGATCACCCATTCACCATCTGTTGCATCAGCACCCATCTTCCAAGGATCGCCCTTGACTGATGGGAGATGCCTCACAGGGAGATGCCTGGGAAGGATGCTCATAGCTAATGGCTGATAGATGAGGCTCTGAGAAGTGGGGACAATCACTGTGGTGCACTTCAGGCTCCAGAGCTTCCCTGGAAATGAGGCTGGAACCAGACTTCTCCTAAAACGACGTCTTTGTCCAGATTTTTCCCCTAACTTCTTCTGCTTTCTCTCACATCCTTACAAGTTTTCTCCTGAGATTATTTCTTAACTAAAAAGGAATCTAGGGACCTGGAATATGGCAGACCTCTTCTATCCTTACTAACTTAGCTCTAACTGTTCAGTCAGCTAACAGGCTCTTCCTACTTCAGTTCTAGCCTCCATGTTGCCTTCTCTCTAAAAAATCCTGATGCTTCCACACTGAATTTCCACAATTGAAATTCACACACTTTAGCACAGTGTATAAAACTCTTCAGTCTTGCTTTGACTTCCTTGCTTAGCTTCATTTCCTGCCATTCTTTACCATGCTGCAATGAAAACCAAATAAGAGGAACTAAGTATTTTATCAATAAAAATGTTATTAATTTTAACAGTAGGATGTTTATATAAGAGCTAGATATTTATATAATCATTTTACTTTCATATCAACTGCAAATAAATGGATTAGCTTTATACTTAGTAAATATTAATAGATTTATTTTTTCACCATTTAGTTTTTAAAATATTAATATTTTTAGTCTCTTGTTTTACCTAGAACTTGTCTGTGGAAAATATATTATTTGAAATGAGGGACCATCTTTCCCAGTCAAAGGTGATTGAAACACAATTAGCAAAGCCTTTATTTGATGCCCTGCTTCGAGTTGCCCTCGGGAATTATTCAGCAGATTTCGAACATAATGATGCTATGACTGAGAAGGTATGAATAACAACATATGGTTGTGTTCTTTGGGTATGACCAGCAGAGGCGGAAGTGTGGGATGAGACTAGGACGTTGATGAACGTAATTAGAGCATATGGACTAGCACTTGGTCAGATGAGTTCAGTGCATCTTATTCCCACGTGATGGATATATGATGGGATAGATAGTATTTTGTCATTGTCCCGTCTTATACGTAACAAGAGAGCAATATGATATGCTTTTCCTTATCTAATCTGGAAATTTACTGAGAATTACTTCAGTTAAGACAGAAATATATTACTTAATTTGGTACATTTTACATATATCTGATAGTTTATTAAATGCTAATTCAAGGATGGGTGATGATTTACCTATCCTATCTGTCTGTTTCTTTGTTGGTGTAGCTAATATTTCCAGAACTCTCTACTCACATTAATTTTAAATCATTCAACATCAAAATGACTAGTACTTACATAGAAAATAGCAATCACAGTGTTTTGGTTGTTTAATATTTTTTCCTAAAACAACTATTTTAATTTTCTTTCCTAAAATTATGTGGTACATAACTAGCTCATTTCCCTATCATTTATATTTCTTTTAACTTTAATTGCTGTCTGTCGTTTATTTTTTATATAACTTCTCTTTTGACTCCTTGATCTATCCATATATATAAGTTTTTTAAATAATATTTTGTTACTATTTGCCATAACTTAAAAACATGCTTAAATACCTATTAATACCTTCATCATATATTGAATTAATTGATTAACTGTAAAATGTTAAAATACCTACTTTGTTCTTCCTTTTATTGTTGTTACAATGATGAAGTATTCTGAGCTTCTTTACGTGGAAATGTTTTATAAATTGAAGGTATTAGTGGAATTTTTATAAGAAATGGAAAATTCTTCCTTTCTTACACAGGAAGTTAATACTGGAACTCTCACCTTCTGAGATGCTTATTATGTAGACAGTTGCATTCTGAGATCTTTTAATTAATCTCTTTGAAAAAAATGTCATGTCTCCTCTAGTTACCTAATTTATGAAGCATTTATAAAAATCCTTATGAAAAAATATTTTTATTAACAAATGTGCACAAATAATATATATTTATTAGTATTAAATTGTATGAAGTATAATTTCACCACATTGTGGTTTTTAGTTATTTCCTAATGTATAACTAGAATGAAATTTCTTACATAGATTTATTTTTTAGTTAAACTGAAATGACCTATAACTTACTATGTTAGAAACACCCTTTTTTGAGGTATTAAGTTGTCTGAGAGGATCTGGGAAATTTTGCTGAGTGAATTTCATAATTGATAATGATTCATATTGAATACTAAGTTTTTTTCTTCAAGAAAATATTGAAACTGTCCTTGACCTGACTTTTGACTAGTAAGTATTGTATTACTAAAAACAAGCAAATGTTACAACTTTTACCTTTGAATTACATTGATTTATAGAGTCATCAGTCTGCAGAAGAATTGTCATCCCAGCCTCGTGATTTTTCAGAAGAAGCTGAGGATTCTCAGTGTTGTAGTTTTAAACTTTTAGTCGAAGAAGAAGGTTACGAAGCAGATAGTGAAAGCAATCCTGAAGATGGCGAAACCCAGGATGATGGTAAAATATATTGAAGTGCTTGTGATTAGATCTGCAAGCCAGATTATTAAATAGCAAAATGGTTCATAATAATACCACTTTCAAATTTTGTATTGCCTTACGGTTTAACAAGTACAATGCATTATCATTTTATCGATAAATTTTTATTTTATCGATAAAATGATAATGCACTCTATTTCATTGTGTGGCATTCACAACAGTCTGGCATTCATATATGCAACAATGTGATATAGTTTGTTATCACAAACATTGAGTTCCTAAGAACATGGGGTGAAGGACAAAGTCCCCAATTTCATGTATTCAAGTGTGAAAGACAATAAGTACTAGAAATAGATAATAAAATAGAAATAGATAAACTGGGTGATGTCATAATCGTGACTGGGTGGTGAGGGAAGTCCTTTCTGAAGAGGCAATGTTTATATTGAGGACTAAATGAAAACAAGCTAAGCAGACAAACACTGGCAGGAAGAGCATTCAGGCAATTTGTTAAAAGAATACTTAATACAGGGGCCGGGCGCGGTGGCTCACGCCTGTAATCCCAGCACTTTGGGAGGCCGAGGCGGGTGGATCACGAGGTCAAGGGATTGAGAGCATCCTGGCCAACATGGTGAAACCCCGTCTCTACCAAAAAAAAAAAAAAAAAAAAAAAAAAATTAGCTGGGCGTGGTGGTGCGCGCCTGTGGTCCCAGCTACTCGGGAGGCTGAGGCAGCAGAATTGCTTGAACCCGGGAGGCGGAGGTTGCAGTGAGCCGAGGTCGCGCCACTGCACTCCAGCCTGGCGCCTGGTGACGGAGTGAGACTCTGTCTCAAAAAAAAAAAAAAAAAAAAAAAAAGAATACTTAATACAAGGAATTCAGACACCTGTCTGTGACAGCCAAGCATAGATTTCTTCTTAGTTTACCACAGCTCAATTTGTCTTTAGGTTGGAACTATATTGCCTATGATTCTTTCCCCCTTTGTCTTTGGATTTAAAATGGGTAGAATGGAAAAGATGGATTGATTAGAGCCAAGAGA
Source organism: Cacajao melanocephalus (assembly GCA_963573385.1). Classification (NCBI taxonomy): domain Eukaryota; kingdom Metazoa; phylum Chordata; class Mammalia; order Primates; family Pitheciidae; genus Cacajao; species Cacajao melanocephalus. Next base: position 27,359 of record CAUYLG010010835.1, on the reverse strand, counting down.
CTTCTGGGAAGACTCCACCTTTTTATATACTGGCCTTGTGAGTGTCCCCAGTACTGCTAGTGCTTACTGAGTTCACAGTAGTGTGTCTTCCTCACAGTCACTTTTCTCTCTCTCTCTAGTGAATGGGAATAATCACCGATATCTTACTTAAGGGGCTTGATGGACCTATGACTGGTGCTTTTTGAAAAAAATATTGGTTTATTAATGGTTTTTTAAATCGTACAACTTGCCATAGTACAGATTTGACTTTATAATTTTGGATTTCCTCCTTTTTTATGTTTGCTAAGTAGATCTCAATTTAAAGAATTCTGGTCTAGGTAGAAATTTATAAATTTCTTAACTATGTCAACATTTTATTAAGAGCACAAGAGTCTTAAAAGGTCATCTAAGTCAAATTTTCCATAATGCAATATTCAATAAGATAGGGTCTGTTTCTCATTTATGAAGAAGGCAAAATTGATAATTCACCCAACCAATAGCCAAGCCTAATATTTTCACAAATATTGGGGTAGGCAAATTGAAGTGCTCTGTGATTTAGTTATTTGGGGTGGGGAGTCAGAAAGTTGGAACAGGTTTTTTTGTATATTGCTGTGTCAGTGGATGTGTTAAATCTGTATCATATGTTTATAAAAATTCCTGTTTATTTGTAAAATTTGTAGTTCTATTGAAGATGAAACTTGCTTTTAAGGCAACTCATCTTCAACATATCCATATCATAGTCAAAAGTTGTGTTGTAGGAAAAGATTGGAAAAGGTTTTGTGAGCATCCTCGGAATGGTACTTTTGCCGCTAGATCTTCTAAATGATTAATAAAGTTTGAAATATTTAGTGTTTAGGGAATAAAAATAATCCTTTGTTTTTCTCTTTTTAGGGGTAGACTTAAAGTCTGAAATGGAAGGTTTCAGTACATCAAGCAGTCCAAATGACTTACTCAAAAACCTCACTCAAGGGGAAATAATATATCCTGAGATTTGTATGCTGGAATTAAATTTGCTTTCTGCTAGTAAAGCCAAACTTGATGTGCTTGCCCATGTATTTGAGAGTTTTTTGACAATTATTAGGCAGAAAGAAAAGAATGTTTTTCTGCTCATGCAACAGGTAAAAAATTCATTTAGTTAAATGTGATCAATATTTATCAGACTCATGCCCCAATAACAGCTCCTTATGTATAACCCAACTTTTCTGAAAATTATTTGAGATGATTACTTATCTTTTCTGGTACCTCAGGTGTGTTTTTACCTAAAAGTAGTATTCCAAAATCTAATTCCATAGTTTTCTAAAGTAGCATAAAAAAATTAATGTCCTTTGCTAGCCAGTAGTAAATCCTCATCTATTTCTTAGAATGGGTAATATTTTTAAAAATGCATTTAATGTTCATATATGCTCATTGTTTTGAAAAATCAGAAAATTTAAAAACAGTATAAAAAGAAAATGAAAACTAGTATAATCCTACACATAGTAGTATTTTTAGTCATTTTTAAATACTTATATACATATATAGTAGATACCCTATCATATAATTTATTACAACATTACATTGTTTCACACTTCCGTGAGGTAAGTAATTTAATTTTGTATGTTTTTTTTTTTTAATCTTCAGGGTACTGTGAAAAATCTTTTAGGAGGATTCTTGAGTATTTTAACACAGGCTGATTCTGATTTTCAAGGTGAGTTGAAACTGTTGGTTTTAAACTATAGCTCTGAAATTATTTTATGTGAAAAGTTGATAATAATGGCTTCTGGCTGGGTGTGGTGGCTCATGCCTGTAATCTTAGCACTTTGGGAGACTGAGGTGGTAGGCAGATCACTTGAGCCTAGGAGTTTAAGACCACCTTGGGCAACATAGAGAGACCCCATCTCTATAAAAATTAGGTGGGTGACACATACCTGTAGTCCCAGCTACTCAGGAGGCTGAGGTGGGAGGATTGCTTGGGCCCAGGAGGCCAAGGCTGCAGTGAGCTATGATCGTGCTCCTGCACTCCAGCCTGGGTGATAGAGCAAGACCCTGTCTCAAAAAAAATAATAAAGTAAAATAAAGGTTTCCACTGGCATAGTGCTCTGTGATTTCAAAAAAGTGTCTTTATATGCATCATCTCATTTGTTCCTGAGACCCACGCAATGAAATAGACAAGACTGCAAGTATGTTTATAGAGAGGAAAATCTCAATTCCAAGGAATTGAGTTGTTCAGGGTCATAGACATAGAAGTGGCATTGTGGGGACTATAACCCAGTCTAACACTATGTTATTGCCATATCTCATGTTGATTATCTACTCTGTACTTGGTACTTCCTCAGACTTTCAAGAAATTCATAATGAAAGTATACTATGATTGCTAATCACAAGAAATCTAAATTTTAGTTGGAGAATTAAGGCTAGCATACACAAGACATTAATTTGAATTTATATGATATTTTCTCTTGATTAAATTTAGGTTATACATTTTTGGCAGGAATACTCAGAAGTGATATTGGGTCCTTCTGAGTGCATCATATCAAAAGGATTTATGATATCCTGATCTTATTACTGGTGATGTTAACTTTGATCATGTGGTTAAGGAGGTGTTTGCCAAGTTTCTCTATTGTAAAGTTACTATTTTCCCTTTATAATTAAGAGTCTTGTGGAGAGATAACTTGAGACTATGTAAATGTACTTTTTCTCATCATTCTTTCATCTACTAATTGTAGTATTATGGAAAAAATATGAAAGTATGATGATTCTTGACTGAAACAGTTAATTTTGTGATATTTGCCAAATAGTGATTTTCTGTTTCCATCATTTCTTCTACATTTATTAACTGGGATTGCCCTGTAAGGAAAAGCCTTCTCTTCTCATTCATTTACTTATTTAGTATATGGATGTGTTTTTATTTATTGTGCTAGGCACTTAGAACCCTTGGGATCTGAATGTGTGTTTCCATCTTAACTCTGAGAAATTATGTTCCATTATTTAATAACAGCTTTACTGGGATATAATTCCCATGCCATAACATTCACCCATTTAAAGTGCATAGTTCAGTGTTTTGTAGTATGTGGTGTATTTACAGAGTTGTGCAACCATCACCACAATTAATTTTAGAACATTTTCATCACCCCCAAAATAAACCCTGTACTCTTTAGCAGTTATTGCCTATTGCCCCTTGACCCTTCCCTACACGTATTCTCCTGTCCCTGGCAATCAGTCGGCTACTAACTGCCTCTATAGATTTGCTGCTTCTGGATATTTTTTCATATAAATGGAATATGTGGTCTTTTGCTACTGGTTTCTTTCACATAGCATGATGCTTTCAACCTTCGTGTTGTAGCATGTTTCAGCACTTTAGTTCTCTTTCTAATCATTTTTTAATTTTTTTTAGTTTGTATGGATTCCTTTTTTCAGTTGTTTTTTGTTGTTATTGTTGTTTTTTGGAGATAGAGTTTTGCTGTTACCCAGGCTGGAGTGCAGTGGCACGATCTCAGCTAACTGCAACCTCTGCCTCCCAGGGTGAGCTATTCTTCAGTTTTTATTAATACACTTTAGTTTTTAGAACAGCTTTAGATTTACAGAGAAATTGAACAGCTATTATAGAGTTCTCTCATTACATCCCTCCCTGTCAGTTTCTCCTACTATTAACATCTTTTTATGATGTATTATAATTAATGAACTTATATTGATATGTTATTATTAACTAAAGTCCATAATTCAGATTTCTTACATTTTTACCTAATGTCTTTTTTCTGTTCAAGGATTCTATCCAGGATATTAACTACATAATAGTTGTCATGTCTTCTTAGGCACCTCTTGACTGTGACAGTTTCTCAGACTTTCCTTGTTTTTGATGGCCTTGACAGTTTTGAGGGGTACTGATCAGATGTTTTGAAGATTGTCCCTTTAATAGAATTTGTTTGACATTTTTCTCATTGTGCTATCTCATTGTGATTTTGATTTGCATTTTCCTAATGATTAGTGATGTTGAACCTCTTTTCATGTACTTATTGGCCATTTGTATATCTTGTGTGAAGAAATGTCTATTCAAGACCTCTGCTTGTGTTTGACTTGGATTGTTTCTTTTTTTATTGTTGAGATTTAGGAGTTCTCTATATATTCTAGATATTGATTCCTTATCAGATACATGATCTGTTAATATTTTCTCCCATTCTGTGGATTGTCTTTTTACTCTATTGATAGTATCCTTTGATACACAAAAGTTTTTCATTTTGAAGTCCAATTTATCTATTTTTTTATTTAGTTGGCGGTACCTTTGGTGTCATATCTAAGAAATCATTGACAAATTCAGTATTATGGAGTTGTTCCCCCTAAGGTTTCTTCTTAGAGGTATATAGTTTTATCTTTTACATATAGGTCCTGAATTAATTTTGAGTTAAATTTTGTATATGGTGTTAGATAAGGACCCAACTTTCTTTATTTTGCATGTGGATATCCAGTTTTCTCAGCACCATTTGTTGAAGAGACTGTCCCTCCCCCATTAAATGGTTTTGGCACCTTTGTCAAAAGTCATGATTACGCTTTTGGGAGGAAGATCATAGAAGCAAAGTGCCATTGTCATTAAATGATATCAAGGGTATATATTGTCAACATGATTTATAATTGTTGATGTTGACCTTGACCACTTGCATTACGCAGTGTTTATCAGGTTTCTCCACTATAAAGTTACTTTTCCCCTTCCCTGCTTCTTTTCTTTTTTGGCTGAAATAACATTCCATTGTGTGGATATACTGTATTTTATTTATCCATTCATCAGTTGATGGACATTTGGGTTGTTCTTCTTTTTTGCTATTATGAATAATGCTGCTGTGAACACTCATGTACAGTTTTTTGTGTGAACATATATTCTCATTTCTCTTCAGTCGTTTCTTTTGAATCATATAGTAACTCTGTGTTTAATCATTTAAGAAACTGACAGACTGTTGTCCAAAATGACTATACCATTTTACATTCTTACCATCAGTGTATACGGGTTCTAATTTCTTTACATCTTTGCCAACACTTGTTATTATATGCCTTCTTAATTATATCTATCTTAGTGCATATGAAGTGGTATCTCATTGTGGTTTTGATTTGTATTTCCCTAACGGCTAATGTATTAAGTATACCTTCATATGTGCCTTGGTCCCTTTGGTACTACTATAACAGAATACCACAGACTGAGTGATTGATAATGAACAGAAATTTATTTTCTCACAGTTCTGGAGACTGAAAGTCTAAGATCAGAGTGCCAGCGTCTGGCAAGGGCCTTCTTGCTGCATCCTCACATGGCAAAAGGCAGAAAGGAAGAGAGGCAAAAGGGGGCTGAACTCTCCCTTTTATAAAAGCATGAATCCCACCCATGAGGGCAGACTCCTCATGACCCAGTCACCTCCCAAAGATCCCATCTGTTAACACTACCACAATGACACCAAATTTCAACAGATATTCACACTATAGCAGTGTGCTTATTAGCTATTTGCTAATGGTTTTGGAGGGGACAGATATTCACATTATAGCAGTGTGCTTATTAGCTGTTTGCATATTTTCTTTGGATTTCTTCAGAGAAATGTCTATTCAAATCCTTTACCCATTTTTATATTGGTGATTTGTGTTTTGATTATTGAATTGTAAGAGTTTTTTTATGTATTCTGCATGCAAGTTCGTTTTCAGATATGTGGTTTGCAAATATTTTCTCCCATTCTTTGTGCTGGCTCTTCACTTTCTTAATGGTTTACTTTGAAGCACATTTTAAAAGATTTTTATGAAGTCCTACTTGTCTATTTTGACTTTCTTTGCTTTGCTTTTAGTGTCATATCTTAGAAGGTCTAATACAGAATCATGAAGATTTATTATTTTAAAAAATAATTTTCTTCTCTCCATATTCTCTCTTTTTTTCCTTATATTCTAATTGGAATCTTGAGCCTTGCTAGTTGATCTTGCATGTACTTTATCTTTCCTGTCATATTGACTATGTCTCTGTTTTTATGCTGCATGCTGAGACATTTTTTCAATTCCATCCCAACCTTTTATTTAATTTTTGATTTTGGTAATTTTCATATTTAAGAGCTCTTTTTTTGTTTGATTGTTTTCTGGTTCTTTTTCATATAAGGATATAATATATCCTTGCATATATTTGGTTATAGTAATAAATACCTTAAAGTTTCTTCTGTCCCCAAATTATCTCTTTTTCCTCTGGGGTCAGTTTGTCTGTTTTTTGTTTTTTAAATATTGTTTTTACTGCTTTAGGTTGCTAATTCCCTAATATTTTATGAACTTTTTAGCCCATTTATATTTAATGAAGCTGTTGGAGATTTCCTCTAATATTGTGAAAGTTAATTTGTTTTTCTTTTTGGCCTCTTTCATGAGTGAGTAGAATGTTGAAGATCTCTATGTGAATGTGCCAGTGGGTAATTAGGGGCTTCCCAAATACCCTAATGAAGAAAGCTTTACTTTGGGGGACCGTTAGGGATACTATTACCCCACATGGCAGTTTGCATACATTAGAAAAATGCATCTTCCACATACAGAACTTGGCTAGCATATAGTGTTTCTGAGTTGAGAAAAAGCATCACTTTCTTGATCCAGGCAACACAGTCCAAAGCCAGAATGCATGGCTTGGCACACAGCACAGCATTTAGGCTTTATTTTAGTCTCTACTTTTCCCGTTGGTTAGGCAGTTTGTTCAGTCTGCGGACTGTACAGTTACATCAGTAGCCATGATGCTAAAAGCCTATATATGCCTGAGCTTTTGCCTGGTAATCCATCTCATTTCTTTAGGTTTGGGACCTAAAAGTGAAACTGAATTATCTGTGGTCTGTACTGAGGACTAGGAGAGAGGTGGATATTCACAGAGAGACCTTTCATTAATTCCTGTGTTGTCAGCCTCACTCTCACTTCCTCTCTCCAGACCTTAGATGGACAGCTTGACTTCCTACTGCTCTGAACCTCTTTATAATTCAAAGGAATTCTAGGTTGTAGCTTTCTCTTTTATCCATCTACTTTTCCATCTTCAAGAAATATTTTTAAATCTCTCACTAGATGTGCCCCAACGTATTTTTGCTATTATTGGTTTCTTTTATAATTCTGTACTTTAATGTCATGAGTTTTCAGTAGCACACAAAAGCAAGGGTATATATTCATTCCCCCATTTTTAACTGGAACCTGTCAGTTTTGAACTGGAAAAAAAAAATCTAAGCACACACACTTTGATCATATTACTTTCCTACTTAAAAACCTTTAATGGATTCATGTTACATGCAGGATAAAGTCCGTGCTATTTTATAGTCTCATTGCAAGTAGTCTCTCCAGTTACATGTACTATTTTGCTACTGTGTCAGCTCATTGCTTCTCCAAAATACGTTGCTTAAACATGGCTTCTATTCTTTAACTTCCCAGTCTTCCAAAACTGCCAGTCTTTTAAAACTTATCTCAAGGTTTTAAATCAAGATTATTTCTTTCAGGTCAAAGTGGAGATAATATTTTCTTTGTAGGGTTTTTCATTTTGGGTGAGGATCAGCTGAAATAAAGCATGTAAAAATACTTTGGACACTATAATGTGCTCTACAAATATTAGTTATTATTTTGCTCTAAAGAACTCTATGAATTGTGTACCACCATTTATGTTTTATGCTAAATCTATGTTGGAATAAAGAAAATGTTCAAACTAGTTTGTGATATTTAAGTATGTAAATGATCTTTAATATTTCCACTTCTTGTCATCTAATTTTGTACTTAAAGAGTGATAGTTATAATTTAAACATATTCAAGAAGATAGAGGACTGTTTTATGGTGTAGGGGTATCAGCTTAACAAATATTGTATTGATTTATGCTTCTTTAAAGAATGCCCTTAGTTTACCTATAGATAACCAATCTTTAAGAAAAGTGGGCCGGGTGCGGTAGCCCACTCCTATAATCCCAGCACTTTGGGAGCCCAAGGTGGGCGGATCACCTGAGGTCAGGAGTTCAAGACCAGCCTGGCCAACATGGCAAAACTCTGTCTCTACTAAAAACGCACACCTGTAGTCCCAGCTACTCAGGAGGCTGAGGCAGGTGAATTGCTTAAACCAGGGAGACGGAGATTGCAGTAGCTGAGATAGTGCCACTGCACTCCAGTCCAGCTGACTGGAGCCAGACTCCATCTCAAAAACAAATAATAATAATAATATAAAAATAAAAATATTTTTGTTGTTTTTGATGGTTAGTTGATTTACATTTAGTTATATTGCTGTTTCTTCAGTAGATTTTGTGATTGCTATACTAGATTTTTTATAATCCATTCAAAAAATGACAATAGTATTTTACCTCTTCTGGTGAAATTGCTTATTCTGTTCCTTTAATTGTGTACTAGCTTTAATTTTTTCCCTCTTTCTTTAATTTAGCATGCCAGAGAGTATTGGTGGATCTTTTGGTATCTTTGATGAGTTCAAGAACATGTTCAGAAGAGCTAACCCTTCTTTTGAGAATATTTCTGGAGAAATCTCCTTGTACAGTAAATATGCTATAATTTTTACATTTTTCACTGATAAATTCTTTTACTTACATTATTAATAGAATGTATTTTTTAAATTACTCAGAAATGTTACTAAGCTCTTTCTTCTGATGCGACAGTTGTTGATAGTCAATCATGTTATTATGTGTGAAGTACTTAATTATTTGCATATATTTTAACCATTTCACTTCAGTTTTGACTAACCAGACATATCACTGGGATTATATTCCCTTTACCCACCCCATCTCCAATTTTTGTGCTTCAGAAAAGCTAAGTAGTTTTAATTACTGAAGAGAACTTAATTATGAATAGTTAAAGCATCTTAGGGATTTTCCTTTTAAAAAAAAATATTATCCACTATACTCTTCAGTATTGTCTATACTTCCCCTTTCCATTGGTGTGACTTAGTGGCTTTTAAACTATTCTTTGCTAGGAAACCTATTTTTATAATGAAATCTTGACTAGTAGCATAAGCAAATAAAAAAGGAAACTTTGAAGCTACATTGTAGTGGGATTGGATGTTCCAGAGCCTTGCCCACTGTATCACCCTGCTCCAGTTCCAAGGTTCCTGAGGGAGCTCTGTTGAACATGGGTTAAAAACCCCTAGTGTAGATCGTTGAAAACTGACTGCTGTATTTGTGGAATGCTTTTTTATTACTTCTTCAGAGTATATTTGTCCTTATCATAATCAACATTAGATGTTATTTTAAGCATGAGTAGGACATTGTACTAGGTTAATCTTTTTTATTTTTCCTTCTCTCCCCTTAGTCATTGTCTTTGCCTTTAATTAAATGCTCATTTCTTCTATTTTCTATAAATTCTACATTTCAGTTTAACCAAAAACTTGTAACATATATAGAAGCTCAAAACCTTATTTCAGTTTGCCAAACACAGATGAAAGAAAATTTACTTGATATGGAAAAATCATGTGAAATAAGTTGGAAAGTAATTGAACATTCAATTTTATGAAGCTAGTCATGCTCTAAATTCAGAAATCTGGACAATTAGTAAAGTCTCCAGTTATGTCCCTGATTTAAAAATAATTGGGAGAAGAACCACAGTTTACTTAGAAATAAACCTTTTTCTTTGGTAGAAATGATTCCTAATAGAATTATATTTAATTTAAAATTTAAAACCAAATCATAACTATTAAATCTAAATATGTATCAAAACATCTAGGTACCCCATAAATGTATATACCTCCCATATATCAACAAAAATTAAAAATAAAAAATTTAAAGAAAAAAAAATCTAAGACCGGGTGCGGTGGCTCATGCCTGCAATCCCAGCACTTTGGGAGGCCAAGGAAGATGTATCACTAGGTCAGGAGTTCGAGACCAGCCTGACCAACATTGTGAAACCTTGTCTCTACTAAAAATACAAAAAGCCAGGTGTGGTGGCACACACCTGTAATCCCAGCTACTCAGGAGGCCAAGACTAGAGAATCGCTTGAACCCAGAAGACCCAAGTTGCAGTGAGCTGAGATCACACTACTACTGCACACCAGCCTGGGTGACAGAGCAAGACTCCATCTCTAAAAAAAAAAAGAAAAAACAAAAGAATGAAGGCTGGGTGTGGTGGCTTATACCTTTAATCCCAGCGCTTTGGGAGGCCAAGGTGGGTAGATCACCAGAGGGCAGGAGTTCGAGACCAGCCTGGATTACATGGTGAAACCTCATCTCTACTAAAAATACAAAAATTAGCCAGTGTGGTGGTGGGCACCTGTAATCCCAGCTACTCAGGAGGCTGAGGCAGGAGAATTGCTTAAATCTGTGAGGCAGAGGTTGCAGTGAGCAGAGATCGTGCCACTGCATTCCAGCCTGGGTGACAGAGTGAGACTCCGTCTCAAAATTAAAAAAAAAAAATGAAATCTGTTTCATATTTTATCTCAGCTACAAAAAAGGAGACAATTTTAAAGATGTTGGAGATAGGAAGGTATTTAAATAGGAATGCTGACATCTATGGATATGTTTGTATTTTCATTTATAACCTAAATTTCAAGATTGTTACGTACTTTATTACATGATTAGAAAGTTTCATTTCTTTTTCTTTTTCTCTAGAAAATTCTTCTTCTGGGTGTTCTGAAAATTATTGAAAGTGATACTACTATGAGCCCTTCACAGTATCTAACCTTCCCTTTACTGCACACCCCAAATTTAAGCAATGGTGTTTCATCACAAAAGTATCCTGGGATTTTAAACAGTAAGGGCATGGGTTTATTGAGAAGAGCACGAGTTTCACGGAGCAAGAAAGAGGCTGACAGAGACAGTTTTCCCCATCGGCTGCTTTCGTCTTGGCACATAGCCCCAGTCCACCTGCCATTGCTGGGGCAAAACTGCTGGCCACACCTATCGGAAGGTTTCAGTGTTTCACTCTGGTTTAATGTGGAGTGTATCCAGGAAGCTGAGAGTACCACAGAAAAAGGAAAGAAGATAAAGAAAAGAAACAAATCATTAATTTTACGAGATAGCAGTTTTGATGGTACAGGTATGATGACAAGATTATCTGATTTGTACACAAAGATTTTTCACACTGTGATTTTGCTTAAGTGATAAGAATGTAATGCTATTCTTAACACTCTTAACATGTTCTTCACGTTAAATGCCTTACTTAGTAATGGTAGGTTCTGACTTACCAAAGCCTGAGTTGTCATATAGCCTTGAATCTCCATTACAGATACTTTAGTCTTTTAAGGAGTCAAGGGGACAACACATATACAACTTTTTCTGGGGTCATCAGCCCATAGAGTTCCTTATGGAACCTCTTTCCTGGTCCTATTACTGGATTAGGGTGGCTCCTGGTGTTAGAAAAGGATAAAACCCTATAGCTGCTTTTCTCTCTGCTGTTTCCTAGCCCCTGTTAGATGGTTCCCATTTCTTTTTCTTTCTCTTTTTCTTTTTTTTTTTTTTTTTTTTTGAGACGGAGTTTCACTCTTGTTGCCCAGGTTGGAGTGCAATGGTGCAATCTCAACTCACTGCAACCTCCACCTCCCAGATTCAAGCAATTCTCCTGCCTCGGCTTCCCAAGTAGCTGGGATTACAGGCATGCACCACCATGCCCAGCTAATTTTGTATTTTTAATAGAGACAGGGTTTCACCATATTGGCCAGGCTGGTTGCGAACTTCTTTCTCTCTTTTATTTCAAATTCTCCTTCTCATGCCATGTCTTACCTCAGTGGCCCTCTTGTACTTCCTGTCACAGAATGTTTAAATGCATCAGCCATTCTCCAATGTTAGAATACATTTCATTCCAGGTCCTTCTTTAACTGAAGAATTGCTATTATACTGGACCTTGTTTCTCATCTGACGAGGGAAGAAGAAAACTGTTCATTGAAAAGCAGTTTATGGTGATGGGAAGTAAAGTAGGTAGGGTAATTCTTAGGGCCTATGGAATGAATGAAATGACTGGATGAGACAGATGTTTAGGGTTTTATGTGTACATGGAGATGGAGGCCTCAATTGCTCTTCATGCCACAGATCTTTCTCACCCACTGGAACCTCTGTTTTAGGACACCATGCGTTCACTAGAATTTTCTGTCATGGATTGAATTTTTGCCACCTAAGACCTGATAGCTCTACATGTGATAATATTTATTACGATGCTATCTAATGTGCATTGAGTGCTTTCTGTATATGCGTCACTTTGCTCAGCTGTTTCTATATACAGTTTTAATCTTAACAAGTTAGTAAGTGTTCATACTGTCTGTATTTTTAGAGGAAGTTAAGTAGCATGATCAAGTGATATAGCTGGTAAATGATGGAAAGGAACTGAAACACACCTTTTTTTAACTCCAGAGCTTAAACACTGCTACTATACTATAAGCTATGCAGATTGCTTTCTCATGTTTTAATGAAGGTAATCTCAATGTAAACAGTCTCTTCTAAAATGAATAAATGTACACAGTGACCTGAGAAAAGTAAATATTGGAAAGTTTTTTTCTTAATTTTTTTATTTTAAAGATACATTAGAAAACATATTTTAGAAAGATGATTTTGTATACATGCTTAAAAATAGTGGACATATATAAACATTTTTGAAGAGAGATAAAGAATGTTGTGCTGTGATATTACATCTTTTACCTCTAAACTAACTGGTGCCTTTGAGCAAATTTTTTAACCTCTCAGTGCCTCAATTCTATCACCCTGTATATATTTACCTTGTAAAATGGTTGTGAGCATTACGTTTAATATTTGTAATATTCCTATTCTGTAATTCTTAAGTACACACTGGTTTTGTCCTACCCTTTTATTTGTACAAGTTCATATTTGGTATGGAACATTTTTTAAATTTCACATCAGATATGAGTTCTCTGTATATCATATATCTTGGTCAGTAGCTTCAAAATAATCCCTGACCTTAATTCTTCTTTTTTAAAACTATTGTCGCTGCTACGGGGAGTATTTTTTAACATTGGTCACGGTTTTACCTGTTGAAAAATAGCAACTAATATGTATGCAGTCTAATAAGCAGTAGTGTTCTTTAAAAGTCTGAGCCTTTGGACATACCTTTCGTATTATGGTATAACATATCTTTACATAAAGTCACATGTATTATAATGACAAGTAGATCATCATACATCTTCAGGTAGTGCTGGGTTTTAAAAGATGAGGAAGAGGAATCAAGAGGAATAACCAGACAGCCCAAACCTATAAGCATTTACCCTAGCTTGCCTTAAAGAAACATTAGAGTTTCAGAATCACTTAGCAATTATATTCAAAGACCACTTGACAGGGAATATAAATTATGAATATATTCAAACATAGTTTTTCCTTAAAATTTGTAATATGAAAAATTTTTTAAAATCATGCCATTGTGATAATTATAGAATGATTTTTGGTAGTGTGAGGCATTGACAATGACATGTGCTCTCTGGACGAGGGTCAGTAAAGTCATAGTGGCCCAATCCAGTTGATAAAAGAAACTTGGTACACATTGTAATAGGTTGTCACATAGCAGTCTGATTATACCCACAATTGTCCTCAGTTATTATGCATTTTTAAACATTTAATAACTTCTAAAGGACTGAATTACTATTTTTTATCCCTTGTGCTTTTTTGGAATTAACATCTATACTTTGGAACTGTGGTTGTTTATAACAGGTCAGGCTCAGACATTTTGGGTAGATAACCTACTACAAATGAACAAACTTGCTTTGTAGTCTTCTAAATTCACTTTTCTACTTAATTGTTATGAACCATTTTACTGATCATTCTAACATCTTTTTCTTACAGAGAATGACAGACCAGAAGGTACAGAGTACATAAATCCTGGTGAAAGACTCATAGAAGAAGGATGTATTCATATAATTTCACTGGGATCCAAAGCATTGATGATCCAAGTGTGGGCTGATCCCCACAGTGCCACTTTTATCTTTCGGTATTGATTATCCTCAGCCTCCCATGAATAGATAATGTATTTAAATAGTTTATTTAAGAGACATTAATGTGAAATCTGCTAATAAAATTTCATTACAGCAAAACAAAAAAGTCTTATCTTTAAAAAATATGCGTTCTAACAGTTAATACCACTTTTGTAATAGTGTGATTCTGTCCAAAAATCCATAAAGTCTAAAATATATTAATTCTTGGCTGAGTGTGGTGACTCACACCTGTAATCCCAGCACTTTGGGAGACCAAGCCGAGGCAGATCACCTGGGGTCAGGAGTTCAAGACCAGCCTGGCCAACATAGTGAAGCCTCAACTTTACCAAAAAAAAACCCACAAAAATTAGCCAGACGTGGTGGCGCATGCCTGTAGTCATGGCTCCTCAGGAGGCTGAAGCAGGAGTATCACTTGAACCTGGGAGTTGGAGGTTGCAGTGATTCTAGATCGTGCGCCACTGCACTCCAGTCTGGATAACAGAGTGAGACTCTGTCTTAAAAATAAAATAAGTAAATAAAATACATTAATTCTCTGTTAGATTTTAGATCAAATACTTACTGAAGTCTTATTCATCAGATTGTAATGGTCTTAAGATGTTATTAACAGACAGATGTATTCCATGTGGATTATATATTTAATAGCCATTAGCTAATAAGCTTGGGTTCTCCTTGTTATCATGTCCTTTTATGCTCTCTCCTTTATTAAGTAGTATAGATACAGGTCTTTTATTTGTATTGAGTAAGTATGAATACTATGATACTATTTGTATAAAACTCAGATCTAAACAAACCAGTACATTATTTAGGAATATATACTTTGTAAACATTATAAACATTACTAGGTGCTTTATGTACATTATCTCCTCGTTCTTTTAGTAATCCCACAAAGTAGATTAGACCTCCAATACAGTCTGGCATTTCGACATTTATGTATGATATGTATTAATTTTTCTGTGAACCAAATAATACATTGTACTTTCTAAATGGGCAATGACTGTATAAATAGTAATAATACATATTTTTTACAAACAATTCTGAAAATTATTGGCTGAATTATCACTACCAGCCAATGAGCCTAATCTACTTTAGTTCGTGAATTGAGGTAATAATAGAATAGTTAGATTATGGCATAAAACAAAGACCTACTGACTTTTCAAGCACTTTAAAAAAAATAGAACTGGTTTTTAATCTTACTTAAATATTTAGAATTATAGCTACTATACATGTGTTAAATACTGAAGTCAGAATTTTCATGTTTTCAGCCTATGCCTTTTCTCTTTTTCTGTAGTGTGTGCATGGATTCAAATGATGACATGAAAGCTGTTTTACTAGCACAGGTTGAATCACAGGAGAATATTTTCCTCCCAAACAAATGGCAGCATTTAGTACTTACCTACTTACAGCAGCCCCAAGGGAAAAAGAAGATTCATGGGAAAATCTCCATATGGGTCTCTGGACAGAGGTAAAAAGCATTTTGAGAAAATGCATATTAATTTCAGTTACATAAAATTCTAGGTAAAATTCACTATACTTAGGAATCTGCCAGAGTTGGACTTTTTTTTTTCCTATTGATCATTTTCATACAAAATAAGCCTCCTGTAGAAGTAACTGTTGAAAATTAATATTTGGGTTTAGGGAGCATGCAGATACCTAGACATTTAGACATTTATGTATAATGATATATCAAAGAACAGAATCTATAATTTCGTCCCTCAAGCCCATATATTATAAAACTGAATCCATGATAATTATTTAAATTAAGTGGCTAATAAGGCTAATATCTAAATTAAATTGGGCTTTCAAAAGAAATTAGACTGACTAGCCTATGTATCAGGTGACAGATGCAGATAGAGTCCTAGAAATATACCAAGTGATAGATTCAGGGAGAGTACTGTTTGATTTTTACCACATAGGAGAATTGTGGGCCCAGTTAAAAAGAAACATCTTGTGGAATATATTAATGTAAAATTTTAGCCTGAATGAACTATAAGATATCTTCAATTTGTAAGCATTGGGAAGTATTATATTGAATGAAGTAGCATGAAAGAAGATAGAGAATTTGAAACTGTAATGTAGCATGCGAGAGGATTAAGCTGGTTGGATGAGTTTAAGTTGAATAATGAGAAATAAAAATGAATAGACATGGTGAAACAACTTAACAGGCTTTGAATGCCAAGCTGAGAAGTCTAGATTTAATCAAAGAGAACATAATATATTGCATACTTATTATGTTGCAGACCTTTTTCTAAGTGCTTTATATACTTCATCTAATTATCTCAAAAATCCCTCAAAGTAGATTAGACTATGGAAATAACATACACCCTTAACACAGATCAACCTATTTTTATTCATTCATTTGTTCATTCATCACATTTATTGAGGAATTACAGTGTTTTGAGCACTTGACATATTAATTAGACCTGGGGGACAGTGGTAAAAAAGATGGACATATTCCCTGCCTTCTTGGAATTCACAATCTGATGAGGAATCAGACAACAAGCAAACACAATTAAATGAATATTTACAAAAGATGACAAAAACTGTGAAGCCCATGCTTTAAAACCCTGAGACAGAAAATACCAAGTTTCACACTTATGATGGGTGGATCAGGGAAGGCCTATCTAAGAACAGGGTATTAAAGCTGAGACCTGAAGGAGGAGATGGAGTTTTCCCTGTGTAAGTGGGAGGAGGAAGATTCGAGTGGAGGACAGGGAATTGCTGCAAGAGACTGTAGCAATTGATTGCTTACAGCTGTCCAGCCTCAATAATAGAGAGAGGCAGGGAGCAGGGGCTTATGGATTTCTTTACAGTCCATGGTGTCTGCCACAGGCAAGAACAAGCTTTGGAAGTAAAATCAAGAGTTCAGTTTTGTTGTATTCATTAAAAAAAAAAGTAAAAATACATAATTGAAGCCTAATTTCTCTCTTCCAAATAGAATACTCTCTGTGATGTTCTCTTATCAAGAATATCACTCTGTTTTCATACCTGCCTAAGCCTGAATGGCAGCTGAAGCCAATCAGCAAATTTGTTTCCAGAACCTATAGTTAAATCAGAGGGAGCTGGGGCTGGAGTTGTAAGTAAAGAGGCCTCTTCTCCTCCTAGACACTCTCAATTTCTTGAGCTTTCGTCATGTGCCAGGCATTGTATTAGGCACTTGATACAGATTACCTAATTTAATCCTCCCAACAATACTATGAAGTAAGTATATTATTATCCCAATTTTACATTTGAGGCAACTGAAACCTGGAGTGACTTGCCCAAACTCATGCCACAAGTAAGGGGTACAGCTGAAAGTTTAACCTAGACTCTGACCCTAGGGAGGGCCCATGCTTAAAACCCCTGTGCTTTACTGCCTCTTCAGCCTTTTTCTGAATCATGTCAACTGACAGGTACAGGAACCATAAATTAATTATTAGATATGTTCAGAATGATAGATTAGATTTTTACTGTAGACAGTCTGAAATTAGTAAGCATGGTCACTTGATTCACACATCACTCTGTTGTTTTGCCCAACCACTTATGTCTACATTCCTTTGAGAGAATTATTTGTCATTTGGCACAAGTTAATTTCATTGGTTAACAGCAAGTGACCAAGGACAAATATTTTATTCTGTTGATTTAAACTTTGTGCTATAATATCTTCATCACCTTATGAGCTATAGAGTAATTTCTAGGCCAGGCACAATGCTTCATGCCTGTAATCCTAGCACTTTGAGAGGCCAACACAGGAGGATTGCTTGAGCCTGGGAATTCAGGACCAGCCTGGGCAACATGGCAAAACCCTGTCTCTACTAAAAATAAAAAAAATTAGCTAGGTGTGGTGGTGCATAACTGTAGTCTCAGCTACTTGCGAGGCTGAGGCAGGAGGATCACCTGAGCCCAGTAAGTCAAGGTTACAGTGAGCCATGGTTGCACCCATGTACTTCAGCCTGGGCAACACAGTGAGACCCTGTCTCAATTTTAAAAAAAAGAATAATTCCTAAAAGAATACATTTGAAGAGGCCTTTTAAAATAAGATAATGATACTGAAAAATGACTTAATAGTTGTTATATTAGTTGTTATTAATGACTTAATAGTTATTCTATTAGTTGTTATTAACAGCTTACAAATACAGCAGAAATATATGGCACACAGTAGGTACTTGGTATTTGTTTAATTCATTTTGCATTCATCCTGTAATAGGTTTTCTTTCACCCTTAAAAATACTATTTTGTTTTTATTTTTATGTTTTTATTTTACTTTAGTTCTGGTATACATGTGCAGAATGTGCAGATTTGTTGCACAGGTATACGTGTACCATGGTGGTTTGCTGCACCTATCAGCCCGTCATCTAGGTTTTAAGCCCACATGCATTAGGTATTTGTCTTAATGTTCTCCCTCCCTTTGCCCCCCACCCCCTGACAGGCCCCGGTGTATGATGTTCCCCTCCCTGTGTCAGTATGTTCTCACTGAAACACTGTTAAAATAAAAATTTTTTAACTATTTTAAGTCATAATGCCACTAGGTGGCGATAGAGTTTCAGTCACAGCCATTTATTTGGTCAAGGACAAGTATGTCATTGAAGGTATCTCACATCTTTCCTTTATTAAAAAAAAAACATTAAAATAGTTAGGTTTATATATTCTATGTGAAACAGAGAGGCTTAGGTAAAACTTTTAAGTATATACAAAGTTGAGTTTCTCATTAAGAGCTACCCATGTTAGTTTATCCTGTCTTCATCTTACACATTTTATTGAGATTTTGCCTTTATAGATTACCCTTATTATCTTAAAAAGGAGTTTAAAACATTCCTAAACTAGGGGTAGAGCTCTGTGGTTTCACTAGTTGATGAAGTTCTCCCTGCTTTGTGTGTCTTTCCGTGAGAAGGCCTTTCCTTGCCAGTACTCTGTCTTTTGTAAACATTCCTGTCACCTTTATCCATGAAGCAAAAGAGACTCATCAAAAGCTGCGTAATCACTTAGCATTAAGAAAACAGAAAATGCAAAAAGCAGTGGTATTTTAGTAGCTAGACAGAGGAAATTTTGAAGATGTTATATTCTTTTTGTGATTAGTTGTCAAAGGCCTCATAGATGACATAACATTTTTGAGTGTAATGGATTCCAATTTTTGGAATTGTTTGTCAAGATGGGAGACTTCCTGGCAAAATTAAGAGAAGGTGGTTGGTTTGTATCTGTAAACCAGGAAGGTGCATATGCAGAAGTCTAATGGCAAAGAAAACTTGCAGCAAATGTCTCATCACATTTCCCATGGCCTGTTGTGGGATCATTAGGCATCTCCATTCAGCTCCCGTCTCTCTGCAGAACCTTTGACCAAGAGACAAACAGAATTAGCCCTCCTCTCTTTCCCCACTGCCAGTCAATAAGGAACCAAGAAAATTGTTCAAGAATTTCCCAATTTTAAATATTCATACTTTAAAAATACTTATTACTAGTACTTCCTAATGTCATTGCTTTAACTTTGTTTTTAATGTAGGAAGCCTGATGTTACCTTGGATTTTATGCTTCCAAGAAAAACAAGTTTATCATCTGATAGCAATAAAACATTTTGCATGATTGGCCATTGTTTATCATC
Source organism: Cacajao melanocephalus (assembly GCA_963573385.1). Taxonomy (NCBI): domain Eukaryota; kingdom Metazoa; phylum Chordata; class Mammalia; order Primates; family Pitheciidae; genus Cacajao; species Cacajao melanocephalus. The sequence goes on along the minus strand of CAUYLG010010835.1, from coordinate 7,954 downwards.
CCAAGAAGAGTTTTTGCAGTTGGCTGGAAAATGGGACCTGGGAAATTTGCTTCTCTTCAATGGTGAGTGAGCCATGATTGCACCACTGCACTTCAGCCTAGGTGACAGATTGAGATATTTTTCCTTTCAAACAGTTCCAATTTTTTTTTCTGTTAACAAGTATTAAACCAAGTAACCTGGCTAAAATATCCATCTCTGTTCCTTTACTTGTGTTTAATAAGTACTATATTTCCAAGATTCTAAGATACACTTTTAAAATATTTTAACATTTTTGTAATCTAGTTGTGTCTTACAATTGATAATTTAATATAAAAAAGTATTTCCTGTCCACCCTCAAAAAAGAGAAGCCTATATTAAATTAGCGTTTTTTTAAATACTGGATAATGTAGTATCATGACTAGTAAACTTATCTCCGTTGTCTCTTTTATTTATAATTTTATTATATCTTATATCAAGTTTTAGGGAAAAATGAAATATATAATTTTTAAAAACGTGTCCTTAAACCTGACACATAATAGCATTCAGACAGTGTTTATTGACTAAATAGGAAGGAATAAAGATGTTGGTTCAAATTTTAGTTAGAAACGGAATTTACCAAGATATAGTTTCCATTATTTAAAAAAAAAAGTAAATAAAACAGAAAACCCTGTTTTCTGGCTCAGGAGCAAATGGAAATTTTATGATTTAATTAAGAGCTTCACATTAACTTTATACATATTAATCCATCTTCTGTCATTGTTGGCATAGGTTATTTTCTCATTACACAAATTTGGAAATTGAGGCTTTATCAATTTTATAAAATATAGTGAACAACTGAAAGAATCTGGCTAAAAAAATGACTCCTGGTTTCTTGCTTTTTATGAAAAATTCCGATTAGAGTGTTTTAAATAACTAACTTTGTTTTTCTGTTATTCAGGAGCTAAGGTTGGTTCACAAGAGGCCTTTTATCTGTATGCTTGTGGACCCAACCATACATCCGTAATGCCATGTAAGTATGGCAAGCCAGTGAATGACTACTCCAAATATATTAATAAAGAAATTTTGCGATGTGAACTAATCAGAGAACTTTTTATGACCAAGAAAGATGTGGATATTGGTCTCTTAACTGTAAGTTTTAACTTTCTAAGTTTTAATTTTATAGTAACTGTATTTAGGTATATTTATTGAATAGTATAGTTATAAATTAGATTTCTAAAGTTTTTCATGCGGTTCCTTAACATTTTCTTTTCTTAGAATTATGTTTGTTTCTGAAAAAAATTGAAACACTTTGACTTCCTTTCAAAATTTGTTTCAGGTCTTATATTTCTATCTTTTCTTTGAAATTGTATTTCTATAAAAAGTTTATCAGTTCATTTTATACTTACTGATTATTCAGGAAAAATGTTTATGATACAGTGAAAATAACACTTGTTAGTTTGACATACTCTTAAAAAGTGTTGCTCATTATATTTTCTTTCCATACTTACAAATAAATAATATCCATTTATAATGTTAGTTTTAGTTACATATATTCAGGATTTTAGAAAACTTATTCTCTTTCATTTTATTTTATTTTTTTTAAGAGGCAGGGTTTCACTTTGTCACCCAGGCTTGGGTGCATTGCTGTGATCATAGCTCACTGCAGCCTTGAACTCCTGGGCTCAAGCGATCCTCCCACCCCAGCCTCCCAAGTGGCTGGGTCTACAGGCATGCACCACCACACCCGGCTAATTTTGAATTTTTGTAGAGATGGAATCTCACTATGTTTTCCAGATCTTTTGGTCTCCAACTCCTGGCCTCAAAAGATCCTCCCATCTCAGCCTCCCAAATGCTGAGATTATAGGCATGAGCCACCATGTCTGGCCTAAAAAACTTATTCTTTAATATCAGTACAAATAGGACAAATAGGAATTTTGCTTTCACACTATTGCTAATTCTGCTTCTATGAGACTCTCTATTGCTTTTTAAATATATTTTCTAATGTTTTGTTCTACCAGTATACAGTTTAGGAGCTAGTGGTGAGGATTTTTCATTATAGCAACTAGAAAACTGAGCCTTCATAGTCTTAGAAGATCTGCTAAAATATTGTAGATCTGGCCATGAAACTGGATTCCTCCTTCTCTTGCTTCTTATGAGAAGTACAGATATTCCTGAAAGAGTCCACTGTTTTGAAATGTGTTGTTAATGTTGTTGAGTTGCAGGGAAGGAGATTTGGTTGTCAATAATTATTGGATAGTAGGGGCCAGGGATTCTAAATGTTCTACAGTACATGAACACTATTTACAACAAAGAATAATCCCGTCCTAAATGTCACACCATTAAGAAAACATCCTTTAGGGAAGCTGTTCAAACCTGAATGTGCACCAGAATTATCCGGAGGGCTTATAAAAATAGTAGATTGCTGGGCCAGAGCTTCTGATTCAGTAGGTTTGAAGTGTAACCCTGGAATTTACATTTTTAATAAGTTCCTAGGTGAAGCTGAGGCTGGTAGGGGATAACACTTTGAAAACCTCTGCTTTAGGGAAGCTGAGGATCTCACACAAATGTTTGTTCAAGTAATAACTTTAACTCTCTAGTTTTCGGTTAATCCATTTGTTTTCATAGAAAAATTTCCCTAATCCTTTTATTTTTCCTGAACAGTATATAGGTCATATAAGTTACAAAACTCAACAAATTATCATGAATGAAAACTCTGAGGGTTTTATGTAAAAGCTATTTTTAGAGAGTAAATTCTTTAAGCCCGATTTAGTGATTTGGGAGTTATAAGTTCATGAAAGGATGGTCAGGCAGAAGTGGTACCCTTGACTGGGCACAGTGGCTCATGCTTGTAATCCCAGCACTTTGGAAGACTGAGGCGGGTGGATCACCTGAGGTCAGGAGTTTGAGACCAACCTGGCCAACATGGTGTAACCCTGTCTCTACTAAAAATACAAAAATTAGCCGGATATGGTGGCTGGTGCCTGTAATCCCAGCTACTTGGGAGGCTGAAGCAGGAGAATTGCTTGAACCTGGGAGACGGAAGTTGCAGTGCACCAAGAACATACCATTGCGCTCCAGCCTGGACGACAAGAGTAAAACTCCATCTCAAAAAAAAAAAAAAAATAATAAGTGGTACCATCATGTCAGGGTGTGGTGTCAGATTTCTGATTGAAACTATTACAGATTTGAAATTTTGCTTTTCTAGCATAATCATACACAACAGATGATATAATTGGTTTAGCTGGTGCACACATATGCTGGGTGGTATGTCTGATTGTTCTGGGTCATAAATAAAGCCAGGCCAGGCATGGTGGCTCACACTTGTAACCCCAGCACTTTGGGAGGCCAAGGAGGTCAGAAGTTCAAGACTAGCCAGTTCGAGACCAGCCTGGCCAACATGGTGAAACCCCATCTTTACTAAAAATATAAAAATTAGCCAGGCATGGTGGTGCACACCTGTAATCCCAGCTACTCAGGAGGCTGAAGCAGGAGAATTGCTTGAACCCAGGAGGCTGAGGTTGCAGTGAGTTGAGATTGCGCCACTACACTCCAGCCTGGGTGACAGAGTGAGGCTCCATCTCAGAAAAAAAAATCATCATCATTATCAAAGCACAAGGCCCCCATCCAGTTCTGAGAGAAGACACTGAATCTATGATTTCTCTGAGCCTGGGCTTGGCAGCTGCTACCACTACACCACCTTAAAGTACATTATGGTCTGGACACCAAGATTTATGCCTAAAATCAAAGAGATCTGGGAGGCACAGGCAGGAGGATCACTTGAAGCCAGGGGTTAGAGACTAGCCTGCGCAACATAACAAGACCAAGTCTCTACAAAAAAAAAAAAAAATTAATTGGGCGTAGTGGCACCTGCCTGTAGTCCTAGCTGCTTGGGAGGCTGAGGTGGGAGGATCCCTTGAACCTAGGAGTTTACGGTGAACTATGGTCACGCCACTGCACTCCAGCCTGGGTGCCAGAGCAAGACCCTGCCTCTAAAAAAAAAGTACCTTCTCCATTTAAAATTAACCTTAATTTTAAAAGTAGTTTAGAGAATCTTGACAGGGAGCCACACACTGATGGAAACTATGGTTTGCCTTCGAGAAATATTTGCAGTTCTATTTTGTTTTAGTTAGCTGTGCTGACAGTTGGCAATCTAGCATTGTATTCTAGTTGTAAGAAAGATCTAGTTTCAATTTGATTTTAAATGAGTAGTCAGCCCATGAGCAAATGTAGAGCAAAAAATTTCAAATAAATTGACCCGATCCAGAGTTCTCGATATTTTTAAGTGCTTAGATCAGTGCCTGGTATGTAATAATACAATTTAATATTTAGTAGTAATAGTATAATTTAATATTTATTCTAAACTGAACAAAGTTGGAATCCTCAACCTTGATGTGATTTATACAATTGATCACTGCTAAATAAATCACTGATCATTTGCTTTGTAGGAAACAGCCTTGCTTCTGTTTATCTTTGTTTAGTGTAGTAGCTGTTGTTTTTTAAACAAAGAAAAGGATCAGTTGAGTATGTTTTCACTTTGAAATACTTACTTGATAGTTGATAGCTTACATTCAAACTTTGTGTCATTACTGAATGAAAATATTTGTGTTTTCAGGAAAGTCTTTCTGTTGTTTATACAACTTACTGTCCTGCTCAGTACACTATCTATGAGCCAGTGATTAGACTTAAAGGTCAAATGAAAACTCAACTCTCTCAAAGACCCTTCAGCTCAAAAGAAGTTCAAAGCATCTTATTAGAACCTCATCATCTAAAGAATCTCCAGCCTACTGAATATAAAACTATTCAAGGCATTCTGCACGAAATTGGTGGAACTGGTATATTTGTTTTTCTCTTTGCTAGGGTAAGAATCACTGATTATAGTTTTGTCTAAAGAGAAGTAACTTATTATTGATAAATTGAAGAATTTCTTTTGGACCATACAAAAAAGCTGTACTCAACTATATTAAACTTTTAAGATAAAAAAATTACATATTAAAGATGTTATTAAACCTTCTGCCATAGATGGTTAAGGTTTCTTCTAATTTATGAATATTTTAGAAGTTTTCTAATAACAAAAAATGTAATTAGAACAATTAAATGTTAAATGTACAAGATTTTAAATTGCCTTTGGGAAGAAAAGTGTATGCCATAGTAGTAATATGAAAGAAGTATACTTTAAAATTTTTATGGGCTGGGCATGGTGGCTCACACCTGTAGTCCCAGCACTTTGGGAGGGTGAGGCGGGCAGATCGTAAGGTCAGGAGATCAAGACTATCCTGGCTAACATGGTGAAACCCTATCTCTACTAAAAATACAAAAAAATTATCCAGACATGGTGGCATGCACCTATAGTCCCAGCTACTTGGGAGGCTGAGGCAGGAGAATCACTTGAACCCAGGAGGCGGAGGTTGCAGTGAGCCAATACCACGCCATTGCACTCCAGCCTGGGCAACAAGAGCGAGACTCCATCTCAAAATAAAATGTATTAAGCTTTTATTCCTTAAATGTTAAGGGAAAAAACTAAGGGTCAACAAATAAGGTTTTTTTAAAAAAAAAACCTTATTTGTTTGGATTTGGAGTTGTTTCAGAAAGGAAAAATATGAAGAGTTTGACTCAGGCCATAAGTACCATTTTAGAATAAATCATTTAGTTATCTGTCCTGATGCAGAGTAGGCAGTCAGTAATTATAGACTATTTCAGGGATTGCTGAACCCTATATTAGGGAGTACAAATAGTCTCACTTTGGTAAAAGTCATTTCTATTTCCTCTGGGTCCATATTCCCGTTTAAAGCAGCTTTGATCTTTCTTCATCCTCAGAATGCCATCTTCATTTTATCCCTGTGAATAACTTCTGCAACATTACCAAGTTTTCATTGTCTCCCTATCTAGCTTTCTTTAATGGAAGCATCTTTGATTAATTTTGCAATAAGAAGCATATCAGCCTTTGTTGTTGTTAGGGTTCTTACAAATATCTTGTTAGTATTTGATCCACCATACTCTAATCTGTCTTTTCTTCTCCACCTCTTCCTTTTTCATATTTTTTTGCATCTAGTGTCTAGTTGAATAGATTATCTCCTAGTGTTTTAAAATTAAAAGCCCTTTAATTCCTCACCAGTGTTTTGTGATATTTTCTACCATTGTATAGTTTCAAAATGTATATCCTTGTTTTCTTCTCTTTCATCAAGGTATTGAATGTAATTTTGTTATTGTTACATAGAGATTGGATCTTAGAGAAAATTGCTACATTTTTATCTTCATATGTTTAGTATCTTGCCAATAAGACTTTTAAAGTATATTTCTAAGTCAAAAACTTAGAGACTTTGTTCAGTATCCTTCCTCCTCCCATACAAAAATAAAATTCAGTGTCCTTAAAAGCATAGCCTGCCTTGTGAGCCTGGTCTCTACCAAAAAGGCAAGCTGCAGCTTCCTAGATGTACTATGAACTTCCAGTTTAGACCTTTATCCTTCCCCTGGCTGTGCCCTGCCCCCAGCCACCCCTTTATTCCTGCTTTCCAGGATTTGGCTCTCTTCCTAGGCCATCTTCTCTCTGTGCAGCCTTCCCCTAAACCAAGCAGAGAGGGGTCAGAATGGTTTCTGTGCTCTCCTGGCATACCTATTGTTTCATACTTCTTTGCCCTTTTGCATGATAAGAAGTGTGTGTTTCTCATGTATATGGTAGTTGTCAGAAAGCGTTAGTTGAAGTAAATTGAAGTACAAGGCACAACATGTGCTTTTATTTATTTTAATTTTTTTTAAATTGCACTTTAAGTTCTGGGGTACATGTGCAAATATTGCAGGATTGTTGCATAGGTACACACATGCCATGGTGGTTTGCTGTCTCCGTCCCCCCGTCACCTACATCAGGCGTTTCTCCCAATGTTATCCCTCCCCAACCTCCCCACCCCCCACTGTCCTTCCCCTAGCCCCCCAACCTCCAACAGACCCCAGTGTGTGACATTCCCCTCCCTGTGCCCATGTGTTCTCATTGTTCAACATCCTCCAATGAGTGAGAACATGCGGTGTTTGGTTTTCTGTTCTTGTGTCAGTTTGCTGAGAATGATGGTTTCCAGATTCATCCATGTCCCTACAAAGGACATGAACTTGTCCTTTTTTATGGCTGCATGGTATTCCATGGTGTATATGTGCCACATTTTCTTTGTCCAGTCTATCATTGATGGGCATTTGGGTTTGTTCCAGGTCTTTGCTATTGTAAACAGTGCCACAATGAACATATGTGTGCATGTATCTTTATAATACAACTATTTATAATCCTTTGAGTATATACCCAGTAATGGGATTGCTGGGTCAAATGGAATTTCTATTTCTAGGTCCTTGAGGAACTGCCACACTGTCTTCCACAATGGTTGAACTAATTTACACTCCCACCAACAGCCTAATAGTGTTCCTATTTTTCCACATCCTCTCCAGCATCTGTTGTCTCCAGATTTTTTAATGATCACCATTCTAACTGGCATGAGATGTTATCTCAATGTGGTTTTGATTTGCATTTCTCTAATGACCAGTGATGATGAGCATTTTTCATATGTTTGCTGGCCTCATAAATGTCTTCTTTTGAAAAATGTCTGTTCATACATTTTTGCCAGTATGAATGGGTTTGTTTTTTTCTTATAAATCTGCTTTAGTTCTCTGTAGATTCTGGATATCAGATGGGTAGATTGCAAAAAATTTTTCCCATTCTGTTGGTTGCTGGTTCACTCTGATGATTCTTTTGCTATACAGAAACTCTGAAGTTTAATTAGATCCCATTTGTCTATTTTGGCTTTTGTTACCATTGCTTTTGGTATTTTAGTCATGAAGTCCTTGCCTATACCTATGTCCTGAATGGTTTTGCCTAGGTTTTCTTCTAGGGTTTTTATGGTGTTAGGTCTTATGTTTAAGTCTTTAATCCATCTGGAGTTAATTTTAGTGTAAGGTGTCAGGAAGGGGTCCAGTTTCTGTTTTCTGCACATGACTAGCCAGTTTTCCCAACACCATTTAT
>CAUYLG010010832.1:0-75130 GCA_963573385.1 Cacajao melanocephalus | reverse complement strand
TCTGATTTTGAGTATTCTCAGCCTTTTTCCGCTGGTTTCTTCCCATCATTGTGAGTTTATCCACCTGTCATTTGTAATTGCCAACTTTCAAATTAGGTCTCTGAGTGGACGTCCAACTTGTTGATTCCCAGCGCCGAAATCGGAGCAACCCACTGTGCCGACCAAAATAGCGGCATTAAGATTCCTGGTGCTTTTCTGCCCAGGAATCTCCAGTCTGGCTTCCCTCTTGAATCCCTTTTTCAATCAGGTAAATAGGCAACGTTGCCTTCCCAGAGCTCCAAACATCGACCAAAAGGGAACTCAGTCCCGTTTATTCTGCACAGAGAACCGCGGCATCGGCAAAACAGCCACACCGGCCACAAGAGTCGCGCTGGCGACCCGTGGGGCTCCTCCGCTGGGAATCTCCTGGTCCGTGGGCAACAAAAATTCATCTATAAGTGTGGCGTCCTCTTGTTCTGTGTGCTTTCTCTGGGAGCTACAATCCTGAGCTGCTAGTAGTCAGCCATCTTGGATCTCTCTCCCATTTTTAATTTTTTGAGGAACCTCCATACTCTTTTTTCTTAGCAGCTGTACCATTTTACATTCCCACCAAGCATGTACAAATGTTCCTGTTTCTCCACATCCTCAACAATTGTTTTCTTTTGTTTTTTTTTTTGAGACAGGGTCTCCCTCTGGAGCCCAGGCTGGAGTGTGGTGGCATGATCATGGCTCACTGCAGCCTTGACCTCCTGGGCTCAAGTGATCTTCCTGCCTCAACTTTCTGAGTAGCTAGGACTATAGGTATGCACCGCTATGCCCAGCTAATTTCTTGATTTTTTTTTTTCGGTAGAGTTGGGGTCTCACTATGTTGTCCAGGTTGGTCTTGAACTCCTGAGCTCAAGTGATCCTCTTGCCTTGGCCTCTCAATGTGCTGGGTTGCTGGGTTTACAGGTGTGAGCCACTTTTTTTTTTTTTTTTTTTAAGACAGAGCTCTTCTGTCACCCACGCTGGAGTGCAGTGGCACAATCTTGGCTCACTGCAACCTCTGCCTCCTGGGTTCAAGCAGTTTTCCTGCCTCACCCTCCTGAAAAGCTGGGATTACAGGCGCCAGCCACCATGCCCATCTAATTTTTGTATTTAGAGATGTAATTTCACCATACTTGTCAGGCCGGTCTGGAAGTCTTTATCTGAGGTGGTCCACCTGCCTCAGCCTCCCAAAGTGCTGGGATTACAGGTGTGAGCTATGGTACCTGGCTCATTTTTTTTTATAGCTGCTCTAACAGGTGTGAGATGGTATCTCATTGTGATTTGATTTGCATGTCTCTGATGGTTAGTGATATTGAAGCATCTTTTCATACACTTGTTGGCTGTTTGTCTTTTTGGAAAAATGTCTAGGTCTTGTCCATTTTTTTTCTTTTTTCTTTTTTGAGATGGAGTCTCACTCTCTCCCCCAGGCTGCAGTGCAATGGTGTGATCTTGGCTTACTGCACCTTTTGCCTCCCAGGTTCAAGTGATTATCGTACCTCAGCCCCCTGAGTACCTGAGATTACAGGCATGCACCACCATGCCCAGCTAATTGTTTGTATTTTCAGTACAGCCATGTTGGCCAGGCTGGTCTCAAATTCTTGGCCTCAAGTAATTTGCCTGCCTCAGACTCCCTAAGTGCTGGGACTGCAGGCATGGGTCACCACACTGGTGTGGGTGGTCTTTTCTAAAATGGTGCCAGAGGAACTGGATCTCTTTGGCAAGAGCAGGGCTTCTGCTGTGCAGAAGTTAGCTTTTTCTTTTGAAATTAACTTTGTTGAAAAATAATTTACATGAAAAAAACTGCAGTTGGATGGGCACAGTGGCTCACACCTGTATTCCCAGTAGACATGAGGATGGCTTGAGGTCAGGAATTTCAAGACCAGCCTGGCCAATACATACAGCAGCTTCAGCTCCTCTCCAAAAAAAATAAATTAAAATTAAAATTAAAAAAATAAAAAAGATTAGTCAGGTGTTGTGACACGCACCTGTAGTCCTAGCTACTTGGGAGCTGAGGTGGGAGGATCACTTGAGCTTGGGAGTTTGAGGCTGCAGTGAGTGTGATCACACCACTGCACTCCAGCCTGTGTGACAGTGAGACTCTGTCTAAAAAACCCACAAAACTGTATTCATTTTAAGTGTATAGTTTGATGAGTTGTGATAAATGTATACACTCATGTAGCATCACCACAGTCAAGATATAATTTCCATCCTACCTTCCCACTTTCCTTGTTTTTTCCTTTGCAGTCAGTGCCCCCTGCCCTGCCCCCTGCCATACCTAACTGGCATTAGGCAAATGGTAATCTGCTTTCTGACATTACAGATTAGTATGGCCTGTTCTAGAACTTCGCATAAGTAGAATCCCACAGGGTCTTTTTTTGATGAGCAAAATGTGTTTGAGATATATCTATATTGGTGCTTGTATCAGTATTTGTTTTTGGCTGAGGAGTATCCCACAATTGGTCTATCCAGCCATCTGCCCATTAGTGTTATGTGTCAACATGACCAGGGTATCGTCCCAGTTATTCAAGCAAATATTAATATACGTGTTGCTATCAAGGTAATCGACCTCAGGAACAGAAGTGAGGTTTTCTTGAAGTCCTACCTGGGAGCTGCAGCTTCAGCTCCTCTCCAGCTTCCAAGTTGCTCTTCCTGACAGCCTGCCCTACAGATTCCAGACTCTCCTGGTTGGTCCTAATAATCACATGAGCCAATTCTTTGCAGTAAGTCCCTGACAGATAGACTTGTTGGTGAACATGTGGGGACTTTCCAGTGTTAAACAGTTGTGAGTAAAATGGCTATGAATATTCAAGAGCAAGCGTTATGCATGTATGTTTTAACTTTTCTTGGGTAAACACCTAGGAGTGGAATTGCTGGATATATGGTAAACATATGTTAAGCTTTTATATGAAACTGCAAAACTACTTTGACATACTGTACCCTTTTATTTTTAATATTTGACACAGATTCTCACTCTGCTGCCCAGGCTGGAGTGCAGTGGCATGATCACGGTTCACTGTAGCCTCGACCTCCCTGGGCTCAGGTGATCTTCTCACCTCAGCTTCCCTTGTAGCTGGGACTACAGGCATGCGCCCCCACAGCTGGCTGTGCTCTACTATTTTACCTTTCTACATAGTGTCTAAGAACTCGAATTGTTCTACATCTTTGCCAGTGGTTGGCATTCAGTGTTCTTAATTCTAGCCATTTTAGTGGCTGTATAGTGTGGCATTTCATTATGGTTTTTATTGGCATTTTCTTGGTGACAAGTGATTTTGAGCTGCTTTTGAAGGTGATTACTGGTCATTTGCAGATCTTATTTTACAAAATGTATGTGCAACTGTTTTGTCCACTTTAAAGTTGGGTTATTCTTATTAACGTTTATGTTTCTTTCTTCTTCTTTTTTTTTTTTAAGACAAGGTCTTGCTCTCTTGCCCAGGCTGCAGTGCTGTGGTACCATCATGGCTTACTGCAGGCTCTGCCTCCCTGGCTCAAGTGATCGTCCCACTTGAGCCTCCCAAGTAGCTGGGATTACAGGAATGCACCACCTGCTTGGTTAATTATTATTATTATTTTGTAGAGATGAGGTCTCACTATTGCCCAGGCTGGTCTTGAACTCCTGAACTCAAGGGATCCTCCTACCTTGGCCTCCCAAAGTGCTAGAATTACAGGGATGAGCTATTGCACTTGACCCTTCTTTTTTTATATTTACTGGATACCTGTTTTGTGTCCAATACATATATTTCAAAGATTTTTTTTTTTTCATTCCAATCTGTGGCTTGCTGTTTCATTTTTAAAATAGTGTCTTTTGAGGAGCAGAAAAATTGAATTTTGACATCCTTTTTTTTTATCTTTTCCTTTTATGGCTCATGCTTTTGGTGTCTTAAGACATCTTGGCTTAACCCAAGGTAATAAAAGTTTCTTGTTTTTGTTTTGTTTTTAAGTTCCCTCCTAGAAATCTTGTAGCTTTTATATCTATCATACATTTTGAGTTAACTTTTGTGTATGGTGTGAGATAAGGATCAGAATTCATTTTTCCCCTCAACTGCATATCCAGTTCCTCCAGTACCATTTTTGGAAGAGATAATATTTTCCTACTGAATTACTTTGGCATCTTTGTTGAAAGTCAATTAACCATATATGTTATTCTGTTTTTGGACTTTATTCTGCTCCACTGATCTCTGTGTATCCTAGTGCCAATGTCATACTGTCTTGATTCTTTATAGTAAACCTTGAAATTAGATAGCATGAGTGAGGAGGATTCTTTTTCTATTTCAAAATGTTTTGGTTATTTCAGATTCTTTGCATTTTCATATAAATGCAAGATTCAGCTTGTTGCTAGAAGAAAACTCCTTGGGATTTTTATTGGGATTTGACATCACAAATTTTGAGTCATCCAATCCACAAACATGTTAAAACCAATTACAATCTTTAATTTTCCTCAGCAATGTTTTATAGATTTTAGTGTACAGATATGGCACATATCTTGTTACATTTATTCTTCTGTATTTCATGTTTTGGATGTTACAGCAAATGGTATATATTTTACTTATTTATTTATTTGTTTTTTAAAATATTGTCAGCTAGGCCAGGCACGGTGGCTCACGCCTGTAATCTCACCACTTTGGGAGGCTGAGGCAGGGGGATCACCTGAGGTTGGGAGTTTGAGACCAGCCTGACCAACATGGCAAAACCCCATCTCTTACTAAAAAATACAAAATTAACTGGGCGTGGTGGTACATGCCTGTAATCCCAGCTACTTGGGAGGCTGAGGCAAGAGAATCGCTTGAACCCAGGAGGCGGAGGTTGTGGTGAGCCACGATTGTGCCATTGCAATCCAGCCTGGACAACAAGAGCAAAACTCCGTCTCAAAAAACAAAACAAAAAAATTCTCAGCTAAGATTCAGATACATATTTTAAATTTTCACCTTGTAATTGTTTATCATTGGTATACAGAAATAACATTTTTTGTATGTTGACCTTCTGTGATTTTCCTGAATTCCCTTGTTACAATAGCCTTTTCACACCTCAAATCATGACACCTGTGAATAAAGACAGTTTTACTTCTTCCTTTCTGACCTGTGTGCCTTCTCTTTTTTATGCCTTATTGCTGTGGTTAGAGCCTCTGGCACAATGCTGAATAGAAGTGGTGAGGATGGCCAACCTTGGCTTATTCATAATCTTAGGGGAATCAGTCAGTCTTTCACTCTTATGCTGTAAATGGCTGGCTTTTCATAAATGTCTTTTACTGGATTAAGAATGTTTTCTTTCTATTCCTAGTTTGCTGAGTTTTTTTTTTAAATCATGAATGGATACTAAGTTTTGTCACTGAGATGATCCATTACTTTTATATGGTTGATTACATTTACTGATATAAAAAAATATCAAACAAACCTTGCATGCCTAGGATCAGTTCCGTTGGTCATTTTATATGCCTCCCCTTCCCACTAGTGTTTTTGGTTTTGAGATAAGATCTTGCTCTGTCACCCAGGCTGAAGTACAGTGTCAGGATCACAGCTCACTGCAGCCTTGTCCTCCTGGGCCCAAGTGATCCTCCCACCTCAGCCTCTGGAGTAGCTGGAACCACAGGCAAGTGCCAACATGCCCCTGAGTCTTGTTCACTTCTTGTAGGGAAGGGGTCTTACTATGTTGTCTAGGCTGGTCTCCACCTCCCGGATTAAAGACATCCTCCCATGTCAGCCTCCCAAAGTGCTGGTGTTACAGGTGTGAGCCACTGTGCCTAGCCACTTTTTTCATATACTGTTGGATTTGACTTGCTTGTATTTTGTCAAGGAGTTTTGCATCTATGTTCATAAAGGATAGTGGTCTAAAAAGGTGTTGTTTTTCTCTTTGATGTCTGTGGTTTTGGTATTTGGAAACTGCTTTTCTTTTCTTTTTTTCTTTTTTTTGAGCTGGAGTCCTGCTCTGTCGCCCATGCCGGAGTGCAGTGGCACAATCTTGGCTCACTGCAGCCTCTGCCCCAGGGGTTCCAGTGAGTCTCCTGCCTCAGCCTCTTGGGCAGCTGGGATTACAGGTGTATGCCACCACACCTGGCTAATTTTTGTATTTTTAGTAGAGACCCGGTTTTGCCACGTTGGCCAGGCTGGTCTCAAACTCTTGACACCTCAGATGATCTGCCCGCCTCAGTCTCTCAAAGTGCTGGAATTACAGGTGTGAGCGAATGTGCCTGGCCGAAACTGCTTATTTCAAAGTGAGATGGGAAATGTTCCCTCTTCTATTTGTTTATTAAAAATAGAGACGGGGTCTCCCCATGTTGCCCAGGCTCGTCTTGAACTCCTGGGCTCCAGAGATCGTCCTGCCTCAGCCTCCCAAAGTGCTGGGATTACAGGCATGAGCCACCATTCCTGGCCCCCTTTCTACTATTTTCTGAGGTTTTGTGGGACTGGTATTTTCTTCTGTAGCAATCTCCCCAGCGCTCGGCCTGCAAGAGCAGGGAATTCTCTGAATGAGAGTCTCATTCAGGCTTACTCAGCGTGGCGCCCTCATCCCCAAAGTGCTCCACACTCCCGCTTTCTTAGTTGCTGCTCTATCCTGGAACCTGGGAATCATACTAGAATCCTCCTTACTCCAAAACCTGCTGATCACAAAGCCCTCATTTCCTAACGTCTCTCAACTCTCCTGCAGCCCTTGTCTTCGTCCAGGTCTGAATTTCCCACTAGTTGGCGGGCTAAACAAAGACTGGTCACCAGGCTGCTTTGCCAAGTGGCCTTTGGAAACACAAGAGCTTTTAGGATCAAATCCCAAGCTCCTGTGCCTAGCCCTCATCCACACACACACACAGGGCTGCACCTTTCCCCAGCCACGCCATTTCTGCAGCCCCAAGTGCTCTCCCGTGCATTCAGGCCCTGCGTAGGCTGCGCCTGCGTGCCCTCCCTTGTACCCTAGAGAGGGTGTGTGCGCCATGGCCGTCCCTTTCGGTGTCTGCCCACACCACTGCGTTCCTCCGAGCAGGGACCTTGTCCTTAGCCGCTGCACCCAGCCCGGGAACAGCGCCGCTGATTAGCACTGCAGCTGCCAGCTGTGACCCATGGCGCTTGTGAACTCAAACCTCTATCAGGCACACAGGGCAGTGGGGGTCCAAGGGCCCTAGGAGCCTAGCTCGGGCCATCCCCAAGAGCGCTCCCGCAAAGCAATCAAGACCTCGCTCCTCCAGCCGCAACACAAGAAGCCCAGGGCAGGACCAAGTCCGGACTGCGCCTGAGCGCGGTGGTGCTGGCCGCGGCGAAGGCGGGGCGAGAGCCGGAACAGAGGGCACGGACCTGAGTGCGCAGACGCCAACGGGGCGTGGCGCCGCCTCCTGGCAGAAGAAACGCGCTAAATTACTTCCGGGGCCACGATGCTAGTCTGCCGGGTTGGGTGTGAACCAAGCAGGTGGGATGGTGTCAACAGCTTTTGCTCTTTTCATTGCAGTTTAACCCGCATAAACCAGTCTGGCATCTCTCTGCAGGTGCTTCACCCAACTTAGTTCCACCACTCTACTTACTGTCCATGCTCCAGAAACTGCACATCCTTGTCTCTGGTCATGACACCGTGGTTTGGCCGCGGCTCGTAAGGAGCACACGTTGGCTACCGGGACAGGCAGGGATTGGGGTCAGGAGCACTCCAAACGGAAGAGTAGGTGGCCCCTAAGGCTCTTAGGAACTGGCACAGTAAGCGAAGACTTGAGAGATACTGGGTCCGATTTGGGGTCTAGAAAAGGGTAGGCAAGCAAAGGGCATGTAAATTTAGACTGAGAAGAGGGTTCTGCAGACCCGCAAAGGCTGGAGGTAGGATGTGGAGGCAGAGATGGTGGTTGCATCCGCATAGTTGAATGTTATCAGTTCTGCAGCGTTCGCAGCTTGGCCGATAAAGTTTTTAACTTGTGACACATGCCCTGGACTGCAAGGTGTTAAAGGATAGGTACCTAGCTTCCTAATGAAATAATGGTCTTCTATTCTCCTAAACTTAAAAGTGGTTTTGTTTCCATCATCTTAGTTGGCTCTCTCAACGATTTTCCAGTTGAATTTGGCCTTGAGAGTATGCTTTACCTTCATTACACAGTATGGTCAGCTGGGAAGAGGCTTGGGTTTCCTCACTTAGAGACCACTGCTTTTACATCCTCCCACCCTTTTACTAGCTGTAGGGAGTACCTGTCAGTCTCTACATTGGACATTCTGAGCTTTACGTAAGGCTAGATCAACTGTCCATTAGTTAGTCTGTATCCTGTGAGTCTGTCCTCCACACCTTGAATTCAGAGGTTCTGACTTGATTACTTTGTGATTCAATAGTAAGGGTTAAGAGATTATCCACTTGCCATTCTTGTAGGCCATATATGTCTTCATGGCTATCACACAGAATTAAAGCAATCGTTGGGCATGGTGCTTTTGTAGTAATGTTTACTATGTTTTAGAGTCAGTTTGTTACTAGGTGATCATGAAACAGAAGAATGGAAATACATTTGCCTTGTGAGTGACTTTTTATGTTTTTGAGTTTCCTTTTCCATTGCTGACCCTCAAAAAGATATTTGGCCCATAACTGATGCTGAAAAAGTATCTGATGAACAGATGACAAAGGGTAGCAGTCAGGCTGTCCTGAGAACAAAAGGCTTTTCTGAGGAAGGGGAATGGTTTTCCAAACTTAATTTCATCCTCTACCTTGACAGCCTCATATCCCAGTGTCTGGCAGCTGACTGAATCCGCCCTTCCTGAAAAGTACCAAAGCGGTAGCTGACCAGTGAGTTCAGGGTAAAGACACCCAAGATAAATGTAACGGACCCAGAGGACAAGCTAGAGGCAAGAATCTGCTTAGATATGACCTAGTACCTAATTATGGGTGATGAATACATTTTTATCCTTTCAAACACTTTTTCAAGGCCTAATCATCAAGCTTGTGGCTTTTACAGGTTCCCTGTAACTGTCTTTCCTCTCCCTTTTGGCTTTGGCATTTGACAGTTTTGGCAGCATTATATGTCAACCTAAGTTTGTAGATCTAGCCAAAAATCTTGGGCTAGGATTGGCTTGTGGCAAATAAGACAAGGAGTTTTTCTGGCTTTCTAGATTTAATTCATGTTACCCGGCAAGCATAGATATTTTGGAAAGTGATCTGTTGATGTACTTAGTTGAAATTTCAAAAGGTACTAAAACATTTTTTCCACTGGGGGGAGAAGTTGGGGGGAAGGGAAGAAAGTCTCTTAATAAAGCCAATGTTTTAGAGAATGAAAAACTTACTTCTTAGGTTGTCACATGTCATTAGAAAATGGACACTTCTGCCCAAAGTAATTATTTCTTAAAATTTAAAAACTTAAAATTGCAATCCTGGGCCAAATCCTTTCTTCATTTGTCTGATTTACATGTTAGTGGGAACAGATAACCCTTATTTGGGCTGAGCCAACAAAACATATACAAACACAATTTAATAATCTGTAGTAAAGAATTTAGGCATTTTCAGTGTAAGGTACAGCTTGTGTCAGGAGACACTAGCCAGCTGACTGGATGAACACAGCACCTCGGGAATAAGCCTAGAAATTTTTTGACAGAAAAATCTCATGGTTTCTGGGGAAACCAAAATCTGAAGATAACCCATTTTCACATTTACTAGGTTGGATCATATGAAATTGCTAACTAACCATTGTTGACCAAAAGGTGATTTGGTGCCCCTCTTAATTGTCAGCAAAGGAGGCGACAGCCTCGCTGTTTGAAGTCTGGTGAAGCTGTGGAGGATTTTAACCATGGCAGAGAAGGGAACAGCCTCACTGTTTGAAGTCTGGTGAAGCTGTGGAGGATTTTAATCATGGCACCTTCTGACTGAACTGCACTAGTCCCATCTTCGGTGAGTTTCTTGCCTCTGAAATTATTTTTGTGGAAGAGAAGGGAGGGGTCTGGAGTTTTGCTGATTAATTAACATCTCAAAATAGGTGGAGAGAGGGGACTCTTCTTCAAGTATACATGAGAAAGTTATTTTTGTGTCGCTTCACTATAGAATCAGAATTCCAGGTCCCTGGGACGTCAGAAGTGTATGCCTATTAATGATAACTCACCATTAATATTTGTTAGGCTTAGAGATGGCATTTAGCTAAGACGAATCAACTCCATTTGCCTTGTAGCCGTCAGAACACAACTTTTTGCCTTTGAAGTAACTGAGGACTGAGGCAGCTATAGCAGTTCCCAGAAGGCTGAAACTGAAAGGTAGTAGTAGTACATGTACATAAGCAGACAAGAATGCCACCCTGGCGCCTGAGAGTCATGGGATGGACATCTACACTAAGATACACATACCTGTCTAACTTAATACTTTTCTGCGTTTCTGGCAGTGAAGTTCCCTCATACGCAGGTACTCTGAATACATAGTGCAGGGGTTAGAGTGGTCCCTCTTCATAAGTGTTCCTCATTTGATAAATCTGACCTGTGAGGTCTGCAAAATATTCCATGCGGATAACATTGACCCTTGAACCTGTCATGGTCTAATGAATGAAACCCAGCCAACATCAGAGAAGCTGATGTCAGAATATTAACACAACCGGGCTTCCTTCAATTATTACTTGTCTGCTTGTAGCCATGTTATTATCTGAAAGCTAATAGAGAGGCAGAGTGGCTTCCACTTTATAGCTGTGGACAACAGCATGTGATTGGTTTTGTTGAGAGAGCTGAGTCAATCGTGTCATGCTATTAGAAGAAACTGAGTGCAATGAGAAACAAGTGAATTTGATCAGGTGGAGGTGCCCGTCATTCACCAGCTTTTTAAGAATGCCTCACACACCTTCACGTGTTTTGCGTGAGACATGTCCTTGCACACACACTGGACATGATTGCTGAAGCCAGTCAGTAGAAACCATTGAAGTTTATTGGCGGTCACAATGCTTACACTGTATGCAGCAAACACCCTTACAAGTCTATCCGCAACCTGATCACGCAAGAAAGGATTCATCACACAGTCGCCAGAGGAGAAGGGAAAAAAATTAACAGGCTTGTTTCTGGGGGTAGAGGAGAGAAATAAAAATAAAACCTAATTGATGAGTGTCCCGTGGGCAAGAGCTGAACTAGAGATGTGTACAACTAGCAGCAACAATTGTGGAAAAAGTACAAGGCAAATAGCTTTCTCCGTTAATTTTCCTCTGTAGGTTAATTTTTTTTAATATTCAAAACATTTATTATGGTTTTCATTTTATAAAAATGTATATTTTTAAGGGGTGGGAGAATGTTAAATACTTCATGCTAGGTAGACCTTGTTATTAAGAACCCCTCCACTGTAGTAACTTCCTCCAGTTCATACATTCATGAGTGCAGGGTACATATATAAATATCCACACGCACACATCCACACACACTGCCTCGAGGGCTGGGGAAGACTGAAATTTATTGGCCACACACAGCAGGGCCTCTGGTGGACTCGCCCACATTGCGCCATAGGAGAGCGGTGGGCTCACTTCCTTCTCTCTGGTCTCTACCTTCACAGAGACCAAGAGCCCTACAACATGTCGTTAAATCCAACTTTTAAAAGCAAGAGGCATCTGTCTGAGGATGAGGGTAAGCAAAGTGGGAAAGAGGATGGAGATAAGAACACCAAACACTTTTAGCTGGAGTTATTTGTCACTGCAAGGGGCCAGGGACCCAGGGCAGAACCTATAGGGTCCAAGGGGAGGGACGGTGTTCTGGAATGGCTTAGAGTTCCTAATAACAAGGGTTAATACAGTAACAGGAAGTGATCATTTCTGAGTGAGGACAGGGCAATACGAAAAAATATACATTTGGAATTTTAGCTTTTTTTTTTCTTTTCTTTTTTTTGCCTCTCTACTGTGTCACTAAATATATCTCTGCACTCTCACACATCCTTGTCCAGTAAAGCTTCAGGCCACCAGAATACACATTTTCTTCACTCGCATACACAACCCCTCACATCAGCATTGGTGCACTAGACTCTGTAAAAATTTTTCAGTCACACTTTTTGTTTTTAAACTTGAGTCAATATAAACCTTGTTCAAAATGTTATGAAAAAATGTACATGTTTATACAAGGCAGGTTGTGGCAGGACACTAGGGGTTCTCCCCCCTTGGGTGGCCCCAGGAGGAGGGGCTGGAGTCTCAGTTTGTGTTTCTTTTCTCCTCCCACCACCCTTCCCACCCAGTCCCCCAGGAACCAGCAGCGCCCTGCCCCCTCCCCAGTGAGTGCACTCACACCCCTATTCCCAGGGGAAGTAGCTAGTTGACCTGTGCCATTTTCCCCACACCCCGGGAGGAAGGAGCCAGGAGCAGCCAGGCCCTCTCCCTTGCAATTGTTTGCCCCTCTGGGCCAAACCAAAGGGACGCTGCTCTGTACAGGTAGAGTCCAAGGAGGTGTCAGCTCATCATGTCATTGCTATTCACGCCATAAGTGGAATTCTTCATCGAGTCGTTGACTTCTCGACGGAATGCTGACAGGTTCTGGGTGAACCTGCAGAGAGGATGCATGTGGGTTGGGGGAGGAGGGTGTGAGGGAAAGGTATTTGCCTACAATTTTTTTTTTAAGCAAGGGAAGTAGAATGTATGAATTGATGGGTTCTGTTTCAAAGATCAGTTAACCTTAGTCTTAAGACTTTAAGGAAAAGTTGGCCTAGAGATCAAGTCTGGGGCCCTGAGGGCTACCTTGGGCTCATGGCAACACACAAAAAATTTCACTGACAGAGGAAGTTACTCTCACAAAGTGAGGCAGTAAGTGAATGACGCCGTCTCATTTCTTAATGCAGGAAGACCAGTTGGTGTAGTGCTGTGCTGTCCAATAGGGTGGCTGCCAACCACATACATACAGCTACTGAGCACCTAAATTATGGCCAGTGTGACTGAGGAAATGAATCCAAATTGAATACATTTAACATTCAGCTCCTCAACTGCATCTTAATTTTAAATTAAAATTAAATAAAATTTAAAAATTAATTGCCAAGCCTAGGTAATGCAGTTACTGGAAAATACCCAGCTATGTTTGAAACAATCTGGGTATCGGAATCTACTTTGTCAAGTGTAAATTTACGAAATCTAAATACAGATTAAGTATTTCTGATGAAAATGTATGAATTAGGCCGGGCGCGGTGGTTCATGCCTGTAATCCCAGCACTTTTGGAGGCTGAGGCGGGCGGATCACGAGGTCAAGAGATTGAGACCATCCTGGCCATGACGGAACCCCGTCTCTACTAAAAATACAAAAAAATTAGCCGGGCGTGGTGGCACACGCCTGTGGTCCCAGCTACTTGGGAGGCTGAGGTGGAAGAATCGCTTGAACCCAGGAGGCAGAAGTTGCAGTGAGCCGAGATGGCACCACTGCACTCCAGCCTGGTGACAGAGGGAGACTCCGTCTCAAAGAAAAAAAAAAAAAAGAAAAGAAAATGTATGAATTGAGATATGCTGTTAAAGGTAAAATGTACAGGATTTTGAAAATATAGTATAATAAGAATGTGAAAACCCACAATTTAAAAATACTGATTACGCACTGATGCACTATTTTGGATACACTGGGTTAAACGAAGTATATTATTAAAATGAATTTTGCCTGTTTAACATGGCTCGCTTTTCTATTGGCTAGCACTGCTTTAGATGGCCTCCGAACACAGATAAAGACTTTAAAGGAACTGCCTGTTTCGCTGATGTGAAAAATAACAATTGTCTGAGATTTCTAGGCAGGACACTCTATACTCACCTGTCTCTGTTTTTCGTAAGAAGATTGCGCTCAATGCCTTCCATCAAGTTCTCAAAACACAGATGCATGGCCTGCTGCTTCTCTGGCGGCTGGCTGTTCACGATACTGTTCCTTAGGTCAGAAAAATACTGCGGGGCAAGGAGTGGAACAGAAGGCAAGAGACGCAGGGAACGCAGATTAGCCCTCGATCACTGTCAGGGATGAAAAATGTTCTTCTCTAAGGAGTAATGGAGTATCTACTAAAATTGGACAGTTAAAAAAAAATTCAGGCAAGCACTTCCAGGATAATATGTCTTCATCTTACGAAAAAAATCAAGGATTTTTAATTTGTAAAGCACTTTAAAAGGGTCATGTAACCAGCCCTTTCTTTTATAGGAATCCCAAGACTTAATGGAACTTAGGTCTTAGGCCCTGTGATACTCAGGTACCTTACTTCCTTAAAAGGTTTCTCTTACTGCCTGGAGGGAAACACTCCTTTACCCTGTGTCTATGAGCTACCACACATGCTGACTTCTAACAGTTAAGTCAGTAAGTGATACTGAAAACACGAATGGGACATGCTCAGTAAATGATCCATTTTCCCTGTTTCACCATCCTGGAGTGTTTCTATACACATTTCTCTCAATGCCTGGTGACAGCAAGTGTGTGGTCTTCTGGGTTGGCACCAGGGAGCTCGCTCTCTCACCTTTTCATTAAGTAATATCAAGCCAAGTAGGGGTCGGGACATAGACCACTGGTTCCTACAGTCTTCAAAGATGATGATGTTCAGCACCGTGGACAGCATCTGAAAATGGAGAATTTGAGGCAGTGACCTATGTACAGCTACCCAAGATAAAACGACAGATTCCAAATACAGGAGTATATTAGACTGAAGGCCTTTCTGTGTAGGGTAAGTAAAGTAGAACAAATAGTTTGTGAAGCTTCACCTGAGTCTTCTATTTCAAGGTAACCTTTCCTTTCTTGTTCTTAAAATTGGTTTGATAATTTCACATACAAATGGATCTTTCCAGTTCACCCTGACTTGTGGGGAAAGGGATGGGGTCACATAAACAAAATTACAGTAGGCAAAACCATCTTGCATGATCCCTTCCAGGTACTTGGAGTTGATAGTTTAATGATATTTTGTGGATGCGACGGAGTTCTGAATTATTTCACTGCCCCCTACTGCCATTTTTTTTTTTTTAGATGGAGTCTTGCTCTGTGGCCCAGGATGGAGTGCAGTGGTGCAACCTCTGCCTCCTGGGTTCTAGCAATTCTCCTGCCTCAGCCTCCTGAGTAGCTGAGGTTACAGGCCTGTGCCATCACGCTAAGCTAATTTTTTATATTTCTGGTAGAGATGGGGTTTCACTGTGTCAGTCAGGATAATCTCAATCTCCTGACCTCGTGATTCACCCATCTTGGCCTCCCAAAGTGCTGGGATTACAGGCCTGAACCACCGCACCTGGCCATGTCACTGCTTCTTTAGAGAACAGTGTGGACAAAGGTAAGACTGGCTAAAATCTCCATAATTACTGATCCCATTTCCTTATCTATTTTTATCTAGTAGGTATTTCTGTAAGTTATTTCAAGTTTTATTTTCATTGCATACAAATCAAGTAAGGACAAGCATATAGTTGATCTCTCTGTGGCCAGTTATTTCCTTCTGTCTGGCATTTATGTTCCTGTTTTGTAAACAAGAGCACAAGCCTTTAGAAAGCTCGATGCTGCTAACTCTTGCTCTATTTATTGCAGTGGGTAAGCAAAGTAATTTTCACAGAAAAGAGAATAGTGCTCATGAGATAGGTCCAGGGCACAGGGGTTGCTGTGACAGTCAGAATAATAATCCAGAACCTGATTTTTTTTTTCAGATTTTCTATATCCAGTGATTACTTGGCAAACTCAAAATCCACTGCAACTTGAAGACACAAACTTCATCTCAGCAGCAGGAACCTGATGAGATGTTTGTTAGGTTAATCATGTGTGGGCTCCCCTGTCTTGCAGGGGTCCTTCCTCTTGTCGGATACTCCATCACTGCCTCCTAAGCCTCCACTTTCTTACCTGCTGGATCATCTCTGGATGCTGCTGCATGATGTGCAGAAAGCGGTCGCTCTCCTGGTTCAGGGGTGTGGTCCTCTTCTTGGTGCTACGTGACAGCTGCTTGAAGAGGTATGTCACTATGTGGTCCAGGCAGGAGCAGCAGCCTGTGCATACCATGGTGTCTGCAAGAAAGAAGGGTAGGAGTAGGACAGAGCTGCTGATGGTGACCTGGGCAAATATGGACTATCTATCTATCTTTGGCTGAGATCCACTAGGGTCCTGTGGTCAATTCAGCCAAGGCCATTGCTCAAGATGACTCCTTGTTAACCTCTTACCCTCATTGTACAGCTGGGCTCAATTTCTAAGTTTGAAGGTGAGTATTGGTAATAGATATAAATAAAGAATACCGAAATTACTGTCTCAGTGTGTTGTGGATGTACATCTGCTGCTGCACACAAAATGATAAACAGTTTAATTCAGCAAGTGCTTCTATGGTGTCAGACATTGTTCTAAAAGTACTTTATAGGTGTTATCTAATTTATCCTCTCAAGAACTCCAGTAAGTAGGTTTTCTGTTTAACACATGAGGAAACCAGAATTTGGAGAGGTTATGCATCGGCCTAAGGATCAACTGCTAGTAACTAACTGCAAGAGCTGTGACTGGAATCCAAGAAGCCTGGGGTAGGAGCCTATGCTCTGAGTTACCTGCAGGATGTCATCAAACCAAGATTGATGCAGCCTATCAATATTGATGGTTTATTACAATGGGCTGTGCTGTATTATGTGTTTATCTCCAGGGCATCTCTGGGGGAGCTGCAGACTCATCTATGCATCTTTACAAAGGGAACAGTACAACACAACCTGTGGACAGAACTCTGATGAGGTGAGCACTAAGGGATGAACCCTTAAAAGAGTAAGCAATTCTCCGATTGCTATGGGACTGATGGTTTATGCAAAGGTCCTTCTATTTTCAATAAGACAAACAAACAATCTTCCAAAGCAAGGGCTGACGCCTCGACTGGACTATACTAGATATGGCTACGCAGCCTGATGGAATAGTGGAAATGGAAGAGAATGTGTATCAAAGTGGCACAGAGGCATGGATAATTCACCAGTTGATAATCCAAAAGTCAGTCTATGTGTATTTGCAATATATCATCACTATTTGGCAGTTGCTTAATCCTCCTACTGAGGTTTTGCTCAGCCTAACATGAAAATGTGTTTTATTCCACGAACACACATACCTATTAAGATTGTTGGAAGGTAGCCTATAAACAAAATGGCTGACAGGAACCATATGGACTAGGAAGAAAAAACTTATGGAGCTAGCTGCGTGAAACCTTTCCCCAGCTTCCACGGCCCTCAGGACAGAGTTCAAACAGCCTAATACGGCTTATCGGCCCCCTTTATGATCTCCAGATTTGCTCCTGCTTATCTCTAAAGATTCTCTCTTTCTGTTAAGTGGCAAAACAAACAAACAAACAAAAAAAACGAACCTACCAACTTACCCACCCACCCAGGTGCTTACCAAGAGCAGTAAGTCCTTCAGAAATGGAAGAGAGAATATACATGATGACATGAGGTTCCAGGCTTGCAATAAAGTTCATATGGTCCTGGGTCAGGACTTCCAGTAGTGAATAATAAGACTGGCTGAGCTTGGGGTAATCCTGTGGGAGAGGAGGAGGAAGAAAATCAGCTTAGGCACTATGCACTCCAGCATGCAGGGAGACGATCTTAAATAGCTTAGCTCCTTTCAGTTGGAAAAACAAAAGACTTTTAGTTACAGCAGAAAAGAGCTAGCTTACATAGTTTTTCAAGAGCAATGTTCCATCGTGGTCTCAGGTGAAAAAGGCTAAATGTGATGAGGAACAACATTCTGGCAATGCACTGTAAGGCTTACCAAGAGATCACTGTGGGGAATAGAGAGGAGCAGCTTGATGAAGGTCTGCAAAGCATTGTCCAGGGCATCATCTCCATAGAGACGAAAGACTCCGAAATTGACATAACTTCCACTGAGAGCAGCCTTCAGCATGGAGAAGCAGATGGAGATGCCCTTGAGCTTCAGAGCATAGACCTGATCCTTTGGGACCTCTCCTAGTGTCAGGATGCGATTGCCTGAGTAGACATGTCATATATGTTTATTTAACCACATTAGAAGTGCTCATTTATATCAGCTTTCCTACTCCAAAGGCGTACAAATTCCAGCAGGCCCCTGGTGACAGGTGGCACTCTAATGCACATGTATTAGCGTACGATAGGAATGCTGTCCTGGCTCTTGCCAAGGCTGGCCGGAGACCCACATGCTGCTTACAGTGTGGTGACTGAGCTGGAATTAACTTCGAGAGACATGATTCTCTGAAGCACTTACCATACATTGTTATCATCTTGCTGGTTTCTCGGAAGAGTAAGATGCCATTAGGGGAAGAGACATCAAACTGGAGTCGCTGGGATCTGAGCAGAGAACACGGGAAGAGAAAAAGTCAGAGTGTTTTCTTGGAAGACTGGGATACTTGAGGCCCTCATACCTTGGGTGATCCTGCATTTACATTAAAGTAAGTAGCTTGCCTATTCTAATATGAGAATAACCAAGTTATAGATATTTAACCAATAATGTACCTTCTATCTTGAAGACCAACATGCTAGATTCAGATTCTGCTGCTCAAATTAAAAACATTTAAAAGAAAAAAAAAATAAGGCAGCAGATAATATTACTATCTTAAAAATCTCAATTTTATTTGATTAAAGTATATTTTCTACCAGTCACATCTTGGTACTAACTCAGAGCCCTTCAGCCATTAGTCTGCATGGACCCTGATGGCTTCACTGGCATCTGAGGGAGGGGCAAAGGCACTGTTACCATTTTATATGAAGAAATGATGCAAAGGGAATTGGACTCGTCCAAAAGAAGCCGGACAGAAAAGGTAAACATTTGTAACAATCTTCTCTTTTTGTCTGTTCTACGTTTTGAAGAGCTTCATTTGACTTAAGTTGATAAACCTGAAAAGCCTAGGAGTCCTTCCTACTTCCTCTTTCCTACCCCCAACACAGAATCCATCAACATCTAACTCTAAAATACACCCCGAATCCACCTCTCCCTTACAGTCTCTCTGCTCCTACTCTTACCTGCCTTCAGTCCCATTCTTCACATGGTAGCCTTTAAATAACTTAAATGAGATCATTTTAATCCCTTGCTGAAAACACTCTAGCGGCTTTCCACTGCAATGAGAATAAATGCCCACTCCTCACTGCTGCTGTGCTGAGATGCTAGATGATCTGGCTCTGCTCCCTGGTCTGACCCTGCTCCCACAGCCTCCCCTATCCACCAGCCTCATGCCGCAAGTCCCAGCAAGCTTATCCTATCTCAGGACTCCTGCAGTTGTTTTCTGTTTAGAACATCCTTTATATTGGCAGGGCTACCAGAATCTATCTTGTCATTTAGATCCTAATTAATATTACCTTCTCAGAGCGGTCTTCCCTGACCCTCCTGTCCTTTAATTCTCCTCTATTTTACTGCTTTATTGTTTTTTTCATGGCACTTAATCACTGTCCGGAAAGATCTTCCATACTTGTTTTTATTGTGTCTTCCTCAACATTTCTAACAAACATCAAAGAGGGTAGAGATTTTTTCTGGCATAGTGGCTACGAAGGTTGGGCAAAGAGCAAGTGCTCTCAAGTGTCTACTTCATAAATGAATAACTCTTGAATATAAGCCTCCTGGGAGGTTAGAGCTTCTTTGAGTATTACCCACTCCCTAAGGTAGTTTTAAAACTTATTCTCTTAGGACTGCCATGAGAGACCAATGCACATATCTGAAATTCTGGGAAAGCTAAGGTGCTAGATTTTTCTTTTTTACTATCCTTAATTTGGTGTTTTGAAAATCATTCTCACTTTCTGAAAGTAAATTTTTATTGATCCTGCCACAACCTGCTTAATAAATACCTTTCTTAAAAAAGAGTATTCCTTTTTTGTTAAATCTTCTAAGTCCTTTTAATTGTTCTTATAAACTAGCATAAGACATAAACTTTAAGTAGTACACATGAGTTTTATAATTTACCCATCTCTGGCAGATAGCTAAGCATAGCACATCAGAGCATAACAATGTGAGTGAAATAAGGTATACAATGGTATCTTCTATTCTGGACCTAATAATTCAACAAAGAAAGAACTATTTGTCGTCATTGTGGTTATAAAAGCTTTCACGGAGACAGTGAAGATAAAGCTATTCTGATACCTATCATATCCTTCTCAACATGTTTAACCACGAAATGTGATGGACAAGGCACAATTACCAAATGTTAACCTTTATATCCGTGGGCAGGAAATCAGAATCTTGGTTGCCAAATTTACTTCTCCTAAGAATGGACATCTGGAGATTTTTTATTTTACTTTTTTTTGAGACAGGGTCTTACTCTGTCACCCAGGCTGGAGTGCAATGGCTTAATCTTGGCCTCAATGTATCCTCTGCCTCCCAGGCTAAAGTGATCTTCCCTCCTCAGCCTCCTGAGTAGCTGGACTACAGGTATATGCCACCATGCCTGGCTAATTTTTTGCAGAGGTGGGTTTCACCATGTTGCCCAGTGAACTACGCACTCAAGCAATCTGCCCACCTTGGCCTCCCAAAGGGCTGGGATTATAGGTGTGAGCCACTGTGCCCCGATGGAGACTCTCTTTAAAAGTGACTTATTTCCTGCAGTTGGCTATGATTTTCTGTAGTTAGGAATACTGTTATTTCAAACAAAAACATACACAAAAACTTTTCAAATTTTAAAACGCAGCAGTAAATCTTACCTCCCAAAATCTGCCCAAAGCACTAGCTACAACAAATTCTCTCGGATAACAGCTGTGCCCTTGGAAGCTCTGCCTCTTGCTTACCTATTATGAACTAATTCAGCCATCAGCTTGAGTACAGGTGTGGTACAGGCTGGATCATGGTACCAGAGCTCAATTGCCCGTTGGAGAATTGGCATGTAGGATGGATATCTGTAAATGAGAAGCTAAGGAAGGATTTCTGATTCAAGAAAGGTACAGAACTTAAAATAGGTTTTTAGCACTAGCCAAGCACAAACTGTCAAATTACAGTTAAGTTCCAGTCTCTTGCTTGCTAATGTTGGAGTCTTTCTAACCAGAAGACACTAAAGTGATTTTGTGTTCTTTAACCTGTAAAAGGCATCCAGTAATACATTTTGATTTACATAGTGCCTTTCTTCTAAAAAGCATGATGTATTTCATTGTTGTTTATCTTCTTACCGCTTCTGTGGTATGACAGGGGATCAGCTCATTTCCTTTATATAACTTGCAGAAAGAGGAACTTGGATTTGAAATAATCTGCGCAAGGTTAGGTAGTCAGTAAACTTAGACTTCCTAATTTGTAAAAACTGTTATTTTTTTTTTTCTTAGACTGAAACATCTCTCAAATATAGCAAAATCAACAGTTCTACAGTGGTATATAGTTCCATAGGCATTTATATTTGAGATCCAAAAGAGAAACTGGGAGACCACCTCATTCACGTTCTAACCTCAGACAACCTTATGTCTGCCATTAGACTACTGTGAAATGGTGGCTTCCAGAACACGTGTAGGCCTTCTGGGTAACTCTTATCGTCTCTGCCTCAGTACCCCTTTCCTTCCCCGCACACCCTCTCTTGACCCCATCACCCAATCACACTTCAGTTAAGGCTTGCTGTAGGTGTGCTCCTAGTCAAGAGTTAGGATACATCCATTCAAAGAGCATCATGAAGCTGGTCTTGGCATTGAAAGCAAAAGCGATCCCTCTCAGGTCTCTTACTAGGCCAACTAGAGTTCGCTGTAGTAGAAGGCAAAAACATGTTAAAATAGAAGACAAAACAGTCTGATGAGGATTCCACATGTCATCAAGCTCTTCCTCTCACAGTTCAACAAACACTCCTTCTCAAATACTCTGATTCAGTCTCTTCCATGCTAGAATGGGATATTTTCACTTGAAAAATTAGCTTTGAAGTTTGTTATGCCAAGATATAGGTTCCTGGTTCGTAGCAAAAAGAGAGGCTGACAAGGTTTTAAGACATTGAAGTAATACATTATATGTAAAAAGTGAAAAAGCTTTGAGCCCACCCAGGGAGAGAGAGATACAGACACACACACATACACATGTACGCACGGCAAAGCAACCCACTCAAAAAGTCAGAAAAAAGCAAAAAAGAAAAACAGAAGTCCCAAAGAAGAAGAGGTAGAAGAGCCATATGTACCCTAATGGTTTATACCCTAAAGGAAGTCAGATGCAAGCCCTGCCAGGAGGAAGACAAAGGGGAGTCCCCACAGTGCCTCTCCCTTTGGGTGGGCCATCTAGATGAGTCTATGTTGAAGCTGTACTCTCCATTTACAGAAAAAGAGACTGAGGACTAAGGACAAAAACCCTGCCCACGTTCATGTTGCTAGGTAGTAGGAGGGCCCGGATCAGGACTCATACATTGCACCAAGACCCCAAATCCAGTACTCTCTCAGTAAAACTTTCACTTGGGACATGAACAGCAATAAAACTACTTTAAAAATTGTAGTTTGGGGTTTGTCTCCAAACGTGAAGACAGAACAACAACAACAACAAAATCTAGTGGTCATCAACATGCTCAAGAAGGTTGCACATTTGGAGATCTTGACACATTTGGCAAAAACGTCAGCACTTCTGTTAACAGCCTGCTTGTAAGCAAACAGTTCTCAAGCTGATACCACAAGCTCAGTATTCCAGTCCAAGACTTGGTCAATCTCGTAAAAGACTACATGGGACACGACTAAGAAGCGGGTGACAGCTGTAGTCCATTACCAAGGAGGTTCTTTTGGTTAATTTTACTTGCTTTATATGAAACTAATAACACATGATGGGAAAAGGGCTGATATTCACTGATACCCCTAAATCCTTAATATTGGTTGACACTCTAGCCTAAAGTTGCCAATATGTTGCACAATAACCCAAGCTTTGAATGGTACCTATCTCAGACCCTAAAACACAAATATAAAGGGGAGAGAGAGTTGTATTAAGTGGTGTTGCTCTCTGTCTACACTGCTGATTTGTAGATGGAAAAAGAAAAGGCTAAAGATGAAAAAGGAGAACTTTAGAATGTTAGGTAATGCCTGGCATATTTTTCTGGCAATACCCTGGCTATTTGGTAGGTCTACCATTCAGCAGTGGTGTCCTTAGGAATACTGTAAAAAGTCCTACCAATAGTAACATCCTAGTGTCTTCTGATTTTGACACAGAGATCTACACAGGTCAAGAGAACAGTATGTATAAAGTAAAAAGATGAGGAGAGCAACAATCAAGAAATGACAAATCTAACAATTTCTAGCTAGAAAACAACTAACTTAAAATTCCATATATATGGAAATTCACTGGGCATTAATCTCAGCTACATAGGAAGTTGAGGCAGGAGGACTGCTTGAGCCCAGAAGTTCAAGGCTTGTAGTGAGCTATGATCATGCCACTGTACTCCAGCCTGGGTAACAGAGTGAGACTGTGTCTCTAATAAAAACAAAAACTGATACATATGGAAATTCTTAAACCTTTCTAAATGACTCAAGTGTCAAAGAAGAAATCGCAATGGAAATTAGAAACCACGAAGAACTGAATAACAAAAATGTTCCATATTAAAATTGTGGAGTGTGACGATCTATTTCACAACAATGTAGAATTACTTAACATTGGCCAGGCATGGTGGCTCACGCCTGTAATCCCAGCACTTTGGGAGGCCAAGGCAGGCAGATCACCAGAGGTCAGGAGTTTGAGATCAGCCTGGCCAACGTCGTGAAACCTCCTCTCCACTAAAAATACAAAAAATAGCCTGGCGTGGTGGCGCATGCCTATAATCCCAGCTACTCAGGTGGCTGAGGCAGGAGAAGCGCTTGAACCCGGGAGGCAGAGGTTGCAGTGGGCCGAGATGGCACCATTGCACTCCAGCCTGGGCAACAGAGCGAGATTCTGACTTAACATCAGTAAACTGTACATGTAAAAATGGTAAAGATGGTAAATTTTGTTTTTTACCACAATTTGAAGAAAACCTGGCCAGGTGTGGTGGCTCAGGCCTGTAATCTCAGCACTTTGGGAGGCTGAAGTGGGTGGATCACTTGAGGTCGGGAGTTTCAGACCAGCCTGACCAACATGAAGAAACCCTGTCTCTACCAAAAATACAAAATTAGCCAGGCATGGTGGTACATGCCTATAATCCCAGCTACTGGGGAGGCTGAGGCAGGAGAATCACTTGAAACCAGGAGGCGGAGGTTGCAGTGAGCAGAGATCGTGCCATCACACTCCAGCCTGGGCAACAAGAGCAAAACTCCATCTCAAAAAAAAAGAAAAAAAAAAAAAAAGAAAGCCCAACTTGTCATTAAAAATGAAAAGGGGACGTAGAGATAAAACTGAGATTAAAAAGGCAGTAAGAAAACTGTAAACAACTTTACGCTAATAAATTTGAAAGCTTAGATTTAAAAAAACCTAAGAGCTACTTAAGTAAATACAATGTAATATAAAAATAAAAGTTTACAAATCTATACTGATTCTGCAATTCCAAAACCCCAGAAGTCCAAGATATTAAATGAAAAAGCTAAGGCAGTGGATAGTTTATAGTCAAGCACGATTTTCTACTGGGGACTGCCCTAAACTAGAAGATGATTAATTACTGGGTGAAAGTCTCACTCACCTTTGCCTCCTGCTCGTTGAAACTATTGGTGCTAAACATCTGGGCCACAGCCTCAAACGCTGCTGTAAGTGGCAGCATGAACTGCTCATACTGATCTTCATCCTCTCCTGTAAAAGAAACATCCTAGGGTGTGACCCCAATACCAAGAATTCAAAGCTGTGCATACATGGGAAGATGGGATGAAAGATGAGCAGACCCAGGAGAACTCAAGGGGGTCCCTTTATTATTCCAACAAGTATTAGTAGCAATTTAAGAACAACATGTATATATAGAAACAGAATTATTAAACTAGAAAATGACAGAAATCACCTAGTCTAGCCTAGGTTTGTTGACACTGAGCCACAGTATCAGAGATTCATATGTGTATAAGGCACTACATTATTTATTTTGATTTTGTGAGAATTAAGAGTCAGTGGAGAAAGGACTGAAGCTGGTGCGTGAGAACTAGATGAGACTCAAGCTTCAAATGGGTACGGAGGCTTCATTCACACTTAAAGTCACCTTTCATAAACCTAGAAAGTTTCACGTCATTTTAGTAGGGTTAAATTTAAACAGCTCAAAATTAGAGTAATACCATTGAGCTTTAGTTATTAATTGACCTAAAACTGCTAACGTCACCACTAGTGCTACAAAGTGATTAAGCCCTTCTGGCTCATCTGTGTTAGAAAACTGGATAATAGAAAGTTTTGTTGACCGTGTCAAGTGGGTTTACACCTCACTGTGGGGTGGAGAAGTTATCTGGCCAACAAGATACATTTAGGAATCTCAATTCCCTTATTTAACACCCAAGAAATACGAAGAGAATTTTAAAGCCACTGCATATCAGATAAAAACTTCAGAAGCAGATTGTTATTCTCTTCCAGTTACGAGGACCTTGATAGCATGATCTGTTCTTGGTGAAATCAGACTGTTACTTCAGATAGTTTTGTTACTGCTGAAATAACAGAAAAGCCTTCCCCCATCTAGTTTTCTGTCCTCAAATAAAAATTTAGAATAGTGCCAGATGACTTCATGAGCTACTAGGATTTCTTACGGTACCTAAATCCACCATGAGGAGACGCCCAAGTGCTGTGTAGAAGGTAGTCCGACACCGCATGTCTGTCAGGTTGGACTGATTGTTAATACCCAAAAATGAAAAGTGCTCGCTCTATTGAAAAAAAGAAAACAAGTTAAATGATAAAAACATGAGTTAGAGGCAGAATGCAATCCAGTAATCAGAGAATTACTGAGCCCTTTCAAAGCAATGGCTATGTAGTCATTCCTTGAGGATCTGAAGATTTTGTTTTTTGTTTTTTTTTTTTTTGAAAAGGGCGTACTGTTGTTACTACTACTAATTTATCGGCAGTATGCGCAGCAGTAGGTGACTTCACCATAACTCAGATCATCTGGATCTCAAAGAGCCACTCTGATGACAATGAGTGTAATCTGGCAGTGTAGTGGGAATCAGCAAAGTAGCAACACCAGGGACCTCCATTTAAATATCTCCTTTATGTGTTGAGAAAGTGTATGTGTGCGTGGCAGGAGGGCGAGGAAAAAAGCTAAAATCACTCACCGTGTGATTGTTCAGCATGAACTGTACCGCACTAAGCTTCACTAGCTTCCTTACGCTACTGTACGTAAAGACAAAGGAAGAAGGTCAAGGAAAGTATGAAGCAGACTCAGACTCCAGGACAGATGAAGTTTTTCAGAATAAAGGACAGTTTACCCAAATATCTTATTTTTTTAAAAACCACTTGAGGATATCACTACCAAATATGGAAAAATGCATTCTCTTCTAAGCACTATTTAATCAATAAAAAAACAGCTGTATCAAACTCCTAGCTGTAAGAAAATAGATAAAACCAGCAGTTTCCCCAATTATCATGAATATCCTAAGAGGACTTCTCTCAGCAGGGGTTCTCAGAGAGAATTAGGCCCTAAAGCCCTACATAAGAGGCATATATTGTGTATAATGAATGAACTTCTCTCCTATTTAGAATGGCATTAGCTATATATAGTATTTGGAGAAGTGAGAAAAACAGTCACTCTAATAATTTTACAGAGTTTATACCCTTCTTGCAGACCCCTGGTTGTGAAAAGCTGCCCTAGAACAATTCAAACTTTATAGCAAACCTAGTTCAAGCCAAGAGGAAGTACCGTCATTACTTCTATCACAAAGCTTGGAATCAGGATGTTTCTACCAATCAGCTGATGGGACAACCTAAGAGGGACTTTGTCTCTACTAAGGATACTAAAACCTTGATCTCACAGAGTGTGTACCTGTGAGATGGGGCTTCTATGTACTTGTGGAACTAAGGAATAGACAGGGATAAATCTGTACTAAACTTTCAGGTTGGGTGTCGGCTTATTTTTGGGGCCTGAAATTATTCCTATATTCTGCATGGGCACTGGTGTTATGTGACTCCTAGGAAAATGGAAGATATGTGAGTACACACTAAAGTATACGTGAAGTATACATGAGTACACGCTAAAGCTAAACTGAAGTGGAAGGAGCAGGAGGCGTGATTCTAAGACTGTGGCATGCCAGTTTCTCTTGTGCACAGAAACTAGCTTAGAAAAGGATATCCAATGGAGAGGTCATTGAGAAGCTGTAGTGTCTTGGAGGTGATTGGTTCACAACGGCCCCAGTACTTCAAGTTGGTAATGCTGGAGGACAAAAAGAAAAAAAAAAGCAAGAGACCCTTTTGATTTGCTGGTTTCCTTGAGGGCTGGGAGAAGAAGAAAGTCATTCATCAAATGTCACCACACATCTGCACCACCAATTCACAGACATCACGACCACAAAAAAAGATGGGTAGGAAATCTCCGTACTTACATTTGGTTGACTAGAAAAATTATCCTTCAGATAATCTTCACTACTTGGTTCCAAAGCTACACTGGCCCATACCCAGGCCCTTGGAATTCTGGGGCACTCCAGGGCTGATTTCTGCAGCAAGGGTAAGAGATTTCTGCGGCAGTGATAACAGGCAGACGTAGGCAATTCTGCACCTGCACCATCCACTGTCAGCTGCAGAATTCTAGTAGCCCTTGCTTCTGGATTCTTGGCTGGCAGAGACCTTTAGACCTCCTTTGCTTTTTCCATCTTAAATTATTAACCAGCTCATGGATATGAGTGTTTAGGGTTGGGACAGATGATAGGAGGCAAAATGTCACTTTGCACACAGCCCTGGGTAACATATTTGGCTCCTAGTGTGTGCTTTAATAAACTGAGCTCCTAAAAAGGGGAAAATGTAACCAAAGGGGTATAACGTAAAAAAACCAAAATAGGGCCAATCAGGAGCTCCAACTCTGAAGACAGTTCAAACAGCAGCAGTAGATTTTGGAAACTCAAGACTCTTAAAGGGTATGATGTTTCCTGGGAGGAATAAGCTCATTTTGAAGTGGAGCTTTCCCCTTCTGGGGGATAACTAGAAGAAATCAGCAACAGAAAGTGAATGCCTATGCTGGGCATCCCTGGAGCATGGCAATTGGGTGAGAGGCTGAGCAGCAATTACTGGGTTGGAGGTCTGTTTTGCTAACGACATGACAAGGTTTCACCTGTGATTCCAGAGGCTAAAGAGGAGATTCTGCAAGAACAAAATTAAATCCTTGCCTGTACAAGCCTGGAATGCTCTGGGGCCGGGCCATATCTCTAAGCACAGCTTGTCACACACTCAAATGCACAATTTTCTGACGCAAACAATCAATGCTGGAATACCAGGCACTGGCAGCACAATGCCAAGATCACATTTTACAGTTGCAACAGGATTGCAAAGGACTCCTGCTGGTGGCAAGCTGAAACACTTACATTTTTCCTATGAAGACGCTTAGGACCATGGTCTCATCATTCAAGCCCAGAACTTCTGAGAGTCGGCGGTAGAGCTGGTGTTAAGAAGAGAAAGTAACCAGTACACATGAATTAGAACAATCACACCCTGGTACTATTTTTGTCCACACTCAGGGGTAAAATGTGGAAGAAAATGGACAAGAATCCCAGAGAGGAATTTACTGAAGGGATAGCTAGTTTTTAAGTATTATTGGACAGATGCTGAGCAATCTTACTGGTCCCTTTCAAATCCGGAAATTACAAAAAGCCAAAATCCTCTGCTGTTCTGAATATTAATTCACATACGGAGACTAAGAATTGCCCATTTGTGGGAGAACAACAGATGTTTGGACTGGCCATTTGTTAAGCATATGGAGCACTTGAGAAATGGGCCCAATTCCTTAACAAACCTGCCAGAATTTAAAGACTAAGAGAAAACATTTGGACTGTCCTATTACCTGAAATGTGGAGGTTATGTGAATTATTAGCAACTGTTTCCCTCCATCAGCAATCCCACAAGTAAGAAGTGAGAACTATGGGGAGCCAACTGAGAGGCCGTTACCTTAGAGGATTTCTGCACTTGGTCCCCAATGTAGATCTTACGAAACTGTTCAAAAAAGCTCAACATGGCCAACTCTAGCTTCTCATTACCCGCCTGGGCCAGACGAGAATCTGTTAGGTTCATCAGTTGGAGCACCCTGGAGGAAGAGGAGCAACCATTCTCTCAACAGCAGGACATCCTGGTTACTCTAGACAACACAAGCTATCGTGACATGGTTGTATATGCCTGTACTTGGGTACAGCAATTTCCTGCCGCCAAGTTCATCTATATAAATGAGGGAGACAGGACTAGACCGGGAGTTTACAATCTTTTCTTCCTCACAGAGCCGTGAAAGGAATGGAGACACATCAAGGATGATGTTCACAGGTAGGTAACACTTCCAGGGATTAACAGCAGAAATGCTGCCTGTGGCTATATCCCTTTTCTCTGTACCCTCTTCCCAAAAGAAAGGATATTGGAATGCAGGCAACTGAATGAGAATACGGATGTCATAATAAGTGAGTCATTTGACATCTGAGTGTGGGAATGGCTATTTGTGACATGAGTGCATGAGACTCAATCACTGTGTTACTACACTCAAGCTGAGAACGAGTCTGCAAGACATTGTTTAAACTAAATTTATAGTATGACAGAGTACTGAACTAGGCTGCAGAATCAGAAAGGCATTAGATTTCATTCCTATTAAAGCTTTGCTCAACTATTCAAAAAACACCAGTGGGAAAATTCTATGAAGACTTTTGTCAGGATTAAGGCGCCTCTGGGCAAATGGGCATCTGATAAACAAAATAGGGGTGCAAAGAGACAAATGAGGATTTTCAGAAGATACATATATTGAAGGCTGGGCACGGTGGCTCAAGCTTGTAATCCCAGCACTTTGGGAGGCTGAGGCAGGTGGACCACCTGAGGTCAGGAGCTCGAGACCAGCCTGGCCAACATGGTGAAATACTGTCTCTACTAAAAATACAAAATTTAGCCAGGCGTGGAGGCGTTGCACCTCTAATTCTAACTACTTGGGAGGCTGAGGCAGAAGAATTGCTTGAACCTGGAGCAGAGGTTGCAGTGAGCCAAGAGAGTGCCACTGCACTCTGGTCTAGACGACAGACCAAGACTCCGTCTCCAAAAAAAAAATGAGAATTGCACAAATGCAAAATAAGCTGAAATCCTGTAGGTGGACAAGTGTATGGCCAAGAGATCTGGAAGGCTGTAGGAACTCTATTAACTCCATCTTTGGTGAACTTTAAAGAACCACAGTTTCCTTTTAGACTTATTTTGGAATTGCAAAAGCAGTGCATGTTTTACTAACTCTGAGATACTGTCCTTAAACAGATCTAACAGAGAATCTCTGCTTTAGTTTTCCTAATTCTGTATCCATTATTTCCTTGCTGAATTATTGCTGTTTTTTTTTTTAAAGTAAAGATCATAGGCAGAGTTCTCGCAGCACTTATAAAAGGCTTGAAAGCTGTGTCTCAGGCAGTTAGCATCTTAAGATTACGTTCTGTAGGTGGAGAGGACCTACTGGGGAGTGGACAAGTGCCAGCGAGGCTGAGTGGAGAGCTTCTGTGGGGAGCACTTACCGACAGACAAGCTCACCATCCATGGCGTCTTGCTCATCAGTGCTGGCAAAAGAAACCCGGCCACCGATCACTGCTCCAATAATGTAAACCAACCATGTCAGCCTTCCTGCAGCAGGAGACAGACCCATTAGTGTCACCTCCAGTGATCGTTTTGTGAAGACACTCCTCACTCTAAACTTCCTTAATTTTAAGAACACTATGGCGAAACCATAAAGCCTTACTTTTCTTACAGGGAATGGTTACTTTTCTGCTTTGGTAAGGGCAATACTAAGGGGGAAATTCGTTAGTTAATCAACGTTCCTGTATCAGACAAGGCATTATTTTTAGAGTGTAGTACTTCCTTAGAGTTAAAAACACCCCAAGCTGGGCACAGTGCCATGTTAAAAACACCAGCCAGGCCCGGTGAAAACAGGAAGTCCAGGTTACTATCTGAACTTATCGCCCTGTTTCCCCTGGGCCTTTATTTAGCAGTCATAAAACTCTCGGCTGGGTCCCAGCTGTGCTGTGGGGGATTAAAAAGCAGACAGGAGCCAGGTGTGGTAGCACATGCCTGTAGTCCCAGCTACTTCGGGAAGCTGAGGCAGGAGGATCACTTGAGCCTGCGTGGGCAACATAGCGAGACCTCATCTATTAAAACGAAGTCCCATTGCAGATGTGATTTCAGTTCTTCTTCCCTAGTCCCTTGAGGGATTTATTCATTCATTCATAAAGATTCTTGTGGATATGGAGGTAATTGATGATGAAAGAATCCTTTTGTGGGGAGGTAGGAAAGAGGTGGCAATGAGCGAAGAGGTAATGGAGAACATCTCCTACCAGGTCTAGAGTTCCCGGCAAGCTGCACACTCACCCTCCTGCACTGCAATGTCCATTGGGCTTGCACTGGCGCTCTGTAGCAGCTCCTGGTAGGACTGGGCCGACTGGTCAAACAACTGCACGAGGAGTGCACACGTCTTCTCATACTCACAACGCCCAATGGTGGACAGTTGGTCCAACTGCTGCTGGACCAGTCCCGTATCCTCCAGGGGATCTTCCAGGCCATCCCTACTCCCAAGGGAAGAAGGAAGGCAGCGCCCTTAAAATATGCCTACTGATTTCCCCAATGTATCAGCTCTCTGACTTCTTCATTTAGCCACCATTTCCAACTGTAGAGGCCTACATCCCAACGTTACTTTTTCCCAAGGAAGAATATCTAATAATTCAGAAGGCCGATGTCTTTGCCCTAACATCAGTCTCCCTTAGGTATATTCTGCTTGTTGGTGTCAAATCTTACACTCGGAATTCTCATCTCTTAATGTGTTTCTGCCTTAAACCTCAAAGTCTTGCCCTTCTCACCTCTCTGATCTCTTGCCTCTTAGTTTTTTGCTTGCTCTTGACTACAGTAAACTGGGACAAGTACACAGTCCTGTGTGGGAGGCCACTGTGGCTACATGTGCCTTGGAATTCAGAAATGCTCAGATTGGTGGAAGGCAGTATGATGCTTCTGCTGTGTCACATAAAACCCCTGATGGGCTTTGTGGCATATCAAATTCAATGTTCCCGTAGCAAAATGTGTGAATATTAGAAATGGTCATACTATGTAGGATTTTAAAAAAATCTCTCTATATAGTCTCATACCAACTCCTGTCCAGTTCTGTGCACAAGTTAATTCTGAGGCCAAACTGATGAGGAAATTTCTTTTGTCACATCTTGGACTTTGGAATTGCAGACAAGGCACTGTGGATCTGTACCAGGTCTTGTGTTATCTGCCGGCTCCTAGATTGTAACATCTTGTCCAATGAGGAGCTTCTCTGTTGTTACACTGTAGTATAATGCCAACAGCAACACTACAACTAGCTGAGTGCTTACCATGTGCTACATACTGTGCCAGGTCATATTAATTTAATCCTTGTAAGAACCTTACGAGGTAGGCTATTATTTCAATTTTACAAATACAGAAATGGAGAAACTTGCCCAAGAGTACACAGCTACTAACTGGCCATCCAGGCCCAGAGCCTACAAACACATAACCACTCCTCAACAATGCCTCACTGAAGCCAGCTGAATCCTCAAGAGGTGAAGCTATGGAGGTGACAGAACAAGGCTTGCTGGTGAACTTCATGAATACTCAGATTTTGAACTGATTCAAGTCATAAACAGTTAAGACTATAACTCATGACTATTCAATGCACTTGGAGCTAAGCAAATTAAGAATCCAACTTTAGAAGGCCCCAGACCCTCAGACTCCAAGTAAATTCTCTTGAAAAACAGCCAATGAAAAAAATACACGAGAAAGCGATCTAAACAGGGATAACCTCATTTAATATAGGTCATTTCTGAAGGGGCTTGACATTTCTTTAGCTACAGGTTTCTGGTTCAGTTAAGTCAATGTAGACAGAAACCATGTGTAAATGTAATACAATCAGTGATCAATGACTTAGAATTCTTATGTCCTCTAGCTCTGAAATTAGAGTTGATAACTAGATTGTGTAATCTTTATCCACTTATTTCTTTAGGAGTTCACATTAAGCACCTATAAGTTACACATTATAATTCTTATCATCTATATCTTATGTTTCTCACATTTAAAGAAAAACAGTGGCAAGGACAAACATATGAATATACTCTGTATTCAAAGCTATTGCTATGGACAGTGAAAGGGGGAATATGAATAGGTTATGAATGTTTAAGAGACAAGACTATTCTATCAGGCTTTATGCTTTCATGCTACTCTGCTGACAAGGAAAAAGAACCACGAACAGTAGGAGCTCCAATGAGACACCCATTGAGTACCTTTATGCCAGTGGGGTGTTTGATCTCTAGGAAGTGTGACACCAGGCCACTGGTGGGGGAATGAATGAGGCTAAGTTTCCTTACCTCAGTATGATGTGCACAGATTCCAACCGGGATGTGATGTAGGCTTTGGTGACCTCAGGAGTGTACGTTTCCAGCATGTGGGGCTCTGTGGCTTTGACATACGGCACAGAGGCTGCCAGCCGCTGCCATAAGCTCAGAAGATAGTGCACACTATTTGGGGCAAATTCCCAGTGCTAAAGAAAAGTAGAAAAGCAGAAGGCATATTTTTCATTTCTGTATACATTAGTCTTACACCATGGACACAGAAGATAAAGACTTTTTTCTTTTTTTAAAAAAGAGGATAGACTTTTGTGGGGG
This sequence comes from Cacajao melanocephalus, assembly GCA_963573385.1. Lineage (NCBI taxonomy): Eukaryota > Metazoa > Chordata > Mammalia > Primates > Pitheciidae > Cacajao > Cacajao melanocephalus. Next base: position 41,697 of record CAUYLG010010832.1, on the reverse strand, counting down.
TTGTTCTGTGTATGGCAACTAGTTTGATGTGTTTATTAGTATTTCAGAGATTAGGCATTTAATGAGAAGAGCTGCTCTATGCTGGCTGTGTAAGCCTTATACCACAAGGAAAGCCATATGTACATGGCTCTCAACCATTAGTATGCATAAGAATCACCTGAAGAAGTTATTAGAAACACCAGGGCTCTACCATGGACCCAGTGAACACAGCTTCCTGGGGGAGAAATGAGTAGCATCTTCCTTATTCCCTTATAACAAGAAATTACGGGGGTAAGACTCAAGAACCTAGATTTTTTCATCAGTCTCCCAGATGACTGTGATACAAGCCATAAAATCTGAGACCCATTGTTCTTTATTATATGACTAAAAAAGAGAGGGAATTGGCTTTCCTTTGACTCTTCTGTCTGGCTCCCTGTTCCAGCCTTGGCTTTTCTGGGGTGACTATGAGGGAATTCTCTCTGGTGTAAGTATAAACATTATCCTAGTAATTCCCACATGTTCCTCTCCTCACAATCCTTGCACCTGTATAAGTATAAATTCACAGGCCACAATAGTAACTACTCTGTAGGGCTATACCTTTTACCTTTGCCAAGAAAAAACATACATATTCTTACATGGTTAAAACCAGCGAGCAAGAGAAAAGATTCTGGTATTTAGGAAGGAAGACGCAAACAATCAAAAACAAACCTGTAGGCTGGTCACTGTGAAGTTGGCTATCAATCGGATGACTTCAGGGTAGTTTTCCACCTTTACCAATTCTCCCAATTGATAGTTACTCTTCAATCGGGCCAGTAGTCTGCAAAACTCATGGTAATTGTTTGGGTCTGACAAACTCTGGCAATAGCACAGGAGAAAAATAAAATGTAAAACATGACTCACCAATACTTCAAGAAAGATATATACTTGGGATGGCATGGGAGAAGGGGTAAAATCTACCTTTTAACTTCTGGGCTACAGGTCATGATTCAGAATGATACATCTGTATAATGTTCAGAAATAATTTTTTTAAAAGTCACTTTAAAAAGGGACAGTCACATTTATCTGATATGTTCTCAATAATTATCCCATGAGATGAGATGAGATTATTAGCCTCAATGGACAGAGTTTGAAACAGAAGCCCAGAGGGATCACACTGAGGCTGTAAAGCTCATTACGGCAGAAGTGGGCACAATCTAAGATGTGACTGGCTTGTTTGCTTATTGACTGTTACCAGTCAAAGGAAATCTAATGAAATTTTCATCCCACATCTGTCAAACTGATCATTAAGCACAAATAACCTGTAGTTAGCAAAATTATACAAATGTTTCATATAGTTATATGACTTACTGTAGTTTATTCATATATTGTTTATATGATAGAGTTATAACAAATATTATAGATTTTTAAAATTTATTTTACCAGTATATTTAATTGTATGTTTCCTGGTATATGTCTTCATCTGTTAGCATATGCAGGCATAGACCTATCCCTGACACAGAGTAGGTACTCGATATAATTTGCTGAATGAATGAATGAATTTTAAAAAGAGGGACAAAACTGAGTATATTTTAAAATAAACTGCTTTTTAATTTTCTTCTAGTGTAGAGAAGTGATACTTTCAAAAAATGCTGAATCACTGGGACTTCAAGACAACAAGGGGAATCGAGTTATGACATGAACATTAGAAACAGAATATCTTCCCACATAAAAGCAGTCCTATACACTTAGGTTACCAATAAACATTTTTTTAAAAAGGTAAACAAAATCAAAAAGCAAATGTTATTAATTTCTTGGGGGAAAAGTAAGTAGCTTCTTCCTTATTCCCTTATAACAAAGTGATTCTTTCCTGTAACGCCTACATTTCTGAAGCTGGAGGATATGAGCTCCTCTTTTGGGCAAATACTCTCAGGATTGGCCTACAAATAGAGATTCACATCAATTTTCCCTGAAGAACAACAGACTGAATTGTTTACTGGGCCTCGGGATGGATTTCCTTCTGACTCATAACAGCTGGGCATACACTAATTCTATACGTATGTACCTTCTCAGAAAAACTTACCTGTGGGTTTTCCAGTATTCGTTTAACACCATCTACAAGATGAGAGAGAAATTTGGCCCTCTCTGCGTTGTTAAACAGGGATCTTCTGACTGAGGCGATCTGTACCAAGCAGGATAATACCTAAATGCAGGGGAAAACCCAAACATAATGATTAAAGATTGTACAGATATTTTCACCAGAAACGTTCCCCCTCCTACAATATTCTTCTTTAAAATATCTGAAGCATCATTTTAGAAAAAGAAAAGAGCATAGAACCAAGTGGACCACAGCTGCTCATTAAATTCAGAATTTGGAAATTTTCTTAGGTACAAATTCCCTTAAACCACTCCAATGGCATCTTTGTTCTTGCTAAGATATATATTTCACCCTTGAAAATACCAAGCAATTTGTACTTTAAAATTTTAGCTTTATTTTTCTTGGCTAATCTGAGTCTGACATGCAGATATGATGTGCTTATTTCATTACATGCTATAAAGAAATAAGCATATCCTATCTGGGCCCTAAAAAAAGACATTTCCCCGTTCCTGCTGTGTTAGATATTTATTGATACTTATACTCTCTGTGTGCCCCTCTAGACGTACTTTCGACCCTTCTCCACCCTGCCTTGTTCCCTAGGAGGCTGACCTCTGTTGAGGACAGCAGCTAAGCTCCTTTGCCCTCTGGCTTCTAGTTAGCTTCAACCAATGGAAAGTACCAGCAGAAGCTCAGAGGGCAGAGGGAAGGAGGTACTCCTCTTTCAACCATCCAGCTGGCTATGATCATCCAGCAGTTTCTCTGGTGATGGCTGTAGTTCTTGTCCAGCCCTCCTCACCACAGCTTCGGCTTTCTCCAGGTTTCCTTCACTTGCCCTTTGAGGCTCTCCTCTACTGCCAGCCGCAGGGGCATGCACCGCCACTCCATGCTGGTGTCCCTTAATTTTACTCACACCTTTGTAAGTAGTCTTTTCTTAATTATCCCTCTTGACTGTGTCACCGTTTCTTGAAGTAACCTTAACGATACACCCAACAACACCGAATCACGTTTCGGCTAAAACGAAGGTCTCTATTAATTTGGAGAAGTGCTACAATGACCAGAAAAGTCCTCTACTGCACAAATACTATGCACACCACTCATTACGTCACTGTGTTTTCTTTATATATTTTGTGTACAACACCAACCAGTATTTTACACTAACAATCTGAAATACCAGATTAATAGTATTTTAGGACCTGAATGAATTTTGAGATTTTAGGTTAATTATGGCTTTAAAGGAGGAATACATCATTCCCAATAGCTTTCAAATGTTATTCAGGGTAAGTATGCAAATTAGCCTTCCCATCACAGATTCCATTTACCACAATCTAATGTACGCCTGAGGGGTTTTCTGAGCCAGGACAATCTTAATAGTTCAACTAGACAGTATTAGGTGAATCCCCATGTGCTAGCCTGTGGACATTTGAGGAACAGCATAAAGTCAGATACAAGGTGAGACCCAGAAGAGCCTGACCATCTGCAGGAACTGGCCTTTAGACAGGAATAATTTTAAAATAATTAAGACTTTATGGCTAGAATCTTTAGGCTACAAGCTTAATCTCAAAAGACTAGATAACTCCCCTAGTATTTCTATGCTTTACTTCTATAATTTTATACAACAAATGAACATAAGGCTCATTCACCACTGCTATCTTCTAGAAATAGGTCTGCATTAAAGAAACAGTGGTCCTGACTCACCAGAGGTGAAAATGAAGGAGGGATGGAATGATACAGGTCAAAAAACAGCTGCAGAGTTGAAGAATCTAAGAATGCTGGGGAAGAAAAAGACAAAAGACATCACTTTATTAAGTATGCACATTGCTGCTGGCATACTTCCGGCACTATACATCAGGGAGCATATCCTTCTGCCTACTTAGCTTACAGAATATTTATTTCATTTGGAAGTGATAAGCAAATAGGGGCTTTTTGGTTTTCCTTTTTCTTTTCTCTTTTTGAAAGTACTATTAGCTTCTCTAAGAAACATTCGTCCTTTCGATTCTCCGAGAATTTAAGGCAATCCGAACACCTCTGTCCATAAAAATAATGTAAAACTTTTTTCCTTCTGGAACACAAAGGCAAACATAAAAACAAGTTGTTCTGTTGGATTTTGTTTTTAAAGATAGATATTACCCTAAATCGATTACAGAAGTCTCTAGGCAGTTAATGCAAGAAGGTGAAATACATACCTATTATTAATCAGCAATTTTTAAAGTTCTTTGACACTGAGAGGTCTATTACTCCAACAACCTTCCTCATATTATAAAACATGTGACTGGCCGGACACGGTGGCTCGCATCTGTAGTCCTAGCACTGAGAGGCCAAGGTGGGAGGATCACTTGAGCCCAGGAGTTCAAGACGAGCTTGGGCAACACAGTGAGACCCCACTTCTACCAAACATAAATAAACAAAATTAGCTGGGTGTGGTGGCATGTGCCTACAGTTCTAGCTACTTGGGAGGCTGAGATGGGAAGACTGCTTGAGCCCAGGAGGTTGAGGCTGCAGTGAGTTGTGATCGTGCCACTGTACCCCAGCCTGGGTGACAGAGTGAGACCCTGTCTTTAAAAAAAAAAAAAGTCTGAATTTTTTCTCAGTTCTCCCTCAGAATACACAGGAGTTCTTTAGATGATCCTACAGACACTCTGTAGGGAAGTGACAGCCTCTGAGATGGAGGAAGCTCTGTTACCTGATCTCCAGCTGGTGGGAATCTGCACTGTACACAGGTCATCTGAGGACTCATCAGTTGAAGTGCCGATGAAGTCAAAGTTGAGGCAGTTATGAGTGAGCTTGAGCAGTTGCATGAGCAAGCCATGCTGACTTTCATCATTCAAGTTTAGATTCTTTCCTGAAGCCTGTAAAAATTACCACATAATGAGTCCCCCAAAATCAATCCTCTCTTCCCAGCTTGCTCCCAGACTCGACAAGGCTATTAAGCCAGAAAAGGAGGGCTGTATTTCAGCACAGCAAAATGTCCCCTTCCCTCCAAAGACACGGTTACTTCCATCACCTTAATGTTACTATGAAAATACTTGGTTCCTTATATACTATTAAAATATGTTTACTATAAAAATATGAAGTTGGTATTTAAAGAAAGCCCCTTTTTAACACTTATTCCTCACACAATGTAGACATAATGGCCACACAGAATTCTGAGGCAATCTGGCTCCTGTGGTCATTTTACTGGCATATGAGATCCTAGTTATTTCTAGACAGGAATGGGATTAAACTCTGGAGGGAGCTCTGAGGACGCTTAATACCCTGCCATACCTTTTCCTCTTTTTTACTGCCACCATCACCAAAAATCTTTCAAACCAGAATTAAAATCATCACTGAATTTTATTTGCTCATCTGCAACGTACCTACAGACTAGAGGTGAGTACTGTCCACAGCTACTGTGCCTGTCCCATTGCAAGGCTATACCAGCTGAGGCTCCATGACTGGCTGGCTAATTATTTGTTCCTGATGGTATCAGTAAGAAGAATTCAATCCTTAGTTTTATCAAAACCTTTTCCCCTCCAGGGGGTGCAACAGCTTTTGCCAGGCAGCTTTGCTTAACCTGAGGATTATTTGGGAATTCTAAGATAAAACTATGTAATTGAGGAAAAAGATGAATATCATTAACTGAAATAACAGAAAGAATACAAACTGGCTTCTAAAACTAAAACTGGGAAATGTTGGAAAATGAGAACAAAACCACAAAAATGAACAAAAAGCCAGAGGCTAACCCTATTTAGTCTTCTACAGGGACAAAGCATCCAAGCTGGGTTGCAACTGTGTGGAACTCTCAGCAAACACTTCTTTCTCAGTTCAGCTCTATCAATAAATGCACTGAAACACCAACTTTCGACTTTAACACAGGTAATTTCCTTATGTGATACTGTCTACCCTCCAGGTTATTAAATCTAAATGGATGTTAAAAATTCAAAATCTGCTCTTCCTCACAGATGTTGCTTGTTTATGTGCTGCTTTTAACTCAGCAGGGGGCAGGGGAACCAGCCTGGTTGCTGTATGCTAACGAGGTAGTCTGAACCTGCTTTCAGAGCACTAAGAATCCAAACACCGTAAAACTAACATGCTTTCACACCATGTAGGAAGATTTTATGTGGTTATAAAAACAACAACAACAGAACTTCAAACTCTGAGTTAGGCAAACTAGATTCCTTTAAGATAAGGAGTATGGGATAAGCTCTCAGTTACTGCTCTTTACCTAGGGGAATTGATCTGAAACAGAAAAATGACCATAATTTCTCCAACCTCAGTGGTCACTCTGACCAGTTCCTTCAACACCTCTATGAGTCTTATGTAAGAGATGATGATTAAAGAGATGTGTAAATTCTCATAGTGTCAGTTAAAAGCTGACATTTAACAAGTTCCCATCCATTCTCATTCTTTCAAAAGAAACTGTGAAACATGACCCAAAATACATGCTCACCTGTTTTAGTAAGTTGCAGGAAAGTGTGAAGATATCAAATAATGATGAATCGCGAAAAGAGGAGGCTATTTTTCTGTGTTTGGTTAAAGGATGAGTGGTGTCTGCCTGTGCAGAAAAAGAAGAAACCAATACAAAGAATTAATTGCAAAAAAAAAAGATTTTTCATGCAGACTTCAAATAAGCTAGGATTTCCAATAAGAGCAACATAAATATAAAATACATTTTTGACATTTAAATTATTGTGAAACCATATCTAGTGAAACGATGGAGGATATAAACTGCTAATAGCCAGGATATCCTTTCTTTCCAGCTTATAGAGGGAAAACAGAACGATGGGTATCTCTGCTGCAAATTCTTATTTTCCTCTGTATTCAGGGAGATAAAACCTAAATTGTTGGCAGATATTACTAATAATTACTTTCATGTTGTACTGTGGCTAAATGGGCCAGGCGTGGTGACTCACCCCTGTAATCCTAGAACTTTGGGAGGTTGAGACAGGAGGATCATTTGAGCCCAGGAGCAGACAAAGTGAGACTCCCCAACTACCTCTAAAAACTTTAAAAAGAAAAAAATGGGTGTGGTGGTGCATGCCTGTAAGTCCCAGCTACTCAGGAGGGCCTTGAGCCCCGGCATTCACAGCTGCAGTGAGCTATGATTGCACCACTGCACTCCAGCCTGGGCAACAGAGTGAGATACTGTCTCTTAAACATCCACAGACAGAGTAACAAGGCTTTGATTTTGGTAAGCAGAACTCAAAAAACCCTCAAAGCTGAAATTACTGCAGAATTTCCAAATGACAACAGCCTGTAATATTCGCCTCCTTTTCCAACCTATTTGAACATACTGCCTACACACCAGAAGTGAAAACAATGTAAACGGTTGTATTGGTCTCTTACTTATTTTGCTGTGCTTGTCTTTTCAGCTAAATTATAAATGCTTTTGTGGCTAAGAACTAAATCTTCTTTTTTCTTTGGGACGGCGTCTCACTCTGTCGCCCAGGCTGGAATGCAATGGCACAATCTTGGCTCACTACAGCCTCTGCCTCCTGGGTTCAAGTGATTCTCCTGCCTCAGTCTCCTGAGTAGCTGGAATTACAGGCGTGCGCCACCACGCCAGGCTAATATTTGTAGTTTTAGTAGAGATGGAGTTTCACCATGTTGGTCAAGCTGGTCTTGAACTCCTGACCTCGTGATTTACCCGCTTCGGCCTCCCAAAGTGCTGGGATTACAGATGTGAGCCAATGAACCTGGCAAGAACTAAACCTTTTACTTCTTTAGTATGCTCTTAGTTCTAACACACAGTAGGTATTTAATATGTGGAATAAAATAATTTCAAGGTTGTCAGGAGTATTTTCAGTCTAACCACTTACTGAAAGCTTAAATCTCTTCTATTTACTGATCAATTCATCCAAGAGGAGACTCGTTATGTTTTTGCCACATTAAAGTGTAAGGCAGCAAGATTACTGACAATTAAGTCTTCCTTAATTTTATTTCTAGGTTCTAGGTAAGAACAGTGACAGAAATATACTTTCTTTTTTAAATCTGACAACCACAAAACAATGAAAAATTCAAATTATTTAAAGGCTGAAAATACTCTCCAACTCTTGCTTCTGTCATTGTGTTATCATGTGTCTTAGATAACAAAGGTATTGCTGATTATATATCATATAATCTGTTATACAGATCATAATGCAGAGAATGACTACACACTAAATGCTCTACACAATTTCATCATTTTCTCAAGAAAAGTAAAATCTTGAAAAACTTTTATATATATATATATATATACACACATCAAAATTGATGTACTATGTGGGGCCAAGCTTCAGAGGGGAAAAGATTAAGCCCACAATCTCTATCCTCAGTTAATGCATCTGCTCTTTTACTGTGAAGGTAAGGGTGGTTAAATAGTACATCAGTTGTTAGGAACACAAACCCTAGAATAAGACCATCTGGGTTCAATTCACACACTGTTGCTTGTGAAACCTTAGGCAAATAATTTCATCTTTATGTGCCTCAGTTTCCTGATGCAGAAAATGGGATAACCACAGTACCTACACCTCATATGACTGTTCTGATAATTAAATTATTTACTCTAAGTGCCTAGAACTGTGGTAACAGTAATCCCTCAAAAGTGTAAGCTATTATTATTTTGGTAATTACGGATCACAATGGGGATTGCATGTGGCAAGAGAACACAACACAGACTCCTGATTTTCACAGGCTATAAGCTAACACATTTGAAATAGGATCAACTCATAGTTAAGATTTCTCAAAGTTAATAAAAATGTCTGCATAATTATGAGCAATAGCAACAGTAATGCTAATACAATTAATATGCTGCCAACTCAAGGGTAAGATGTTATAACTAATATTGATATTGGTCTGTTCTATAATCACAAAATTTTAGCTGCATAAAAGTAAATTATTAAAATATAGCCAGAGCAAAAGAAAGCCACTGGTGTTTCCTCTGTAGTCCTCTGTGACATCAATGACTAATTAAAAAAATTCAAGGTATAGAAGAGCAGAAGGGGCACACAAAAGGTCCACCTTTATGGTTCTTTTATTCTTTTTTGGAGACAGAGTCTCACTCTGTAGCCCAGGCTGGAGTATGGCGACATCTCGGCTTACCGCAACCTCCACCTCCCAGGGTCAAGCGATTCTCCTGCCTCAGCCTCCTGAGTAGCTGCGATTATAGGCGGCCGCCACCAAGCCCAGCTAATTTTGTGTATTTTTAGTAGAGACAGGGTTTCACGCTGTTGGTCAGGTGCTTTTGAACTCCTAACCTTGTGGTCCGCCTGCCTCCGCCTCCCAAAGTGCTGGGATTACAGGTGTGAGCCACAGTGCCCGGCCCCTTTTTTGAAGTCACTCTCTTTCATGGGCAAGGCAGTATTTTGTTATGATTTTGATTGCTTTTATCTCTAAAATGAAAATTAGTACCAACAAAAAAAGCTAAGATGCAAGGGGAAAATATCCTGGAGACAGAAGGGGAACAGGACAAAAAGTGAGGTGAGTTGCACTTACAGAGGAAAACCCAATGGAACTATTTTCTTTCAAAAGGGCATTAATCACTTACCGCAAAAGCACACAACTGCCAAAAAAGATCATCCCACACACAGCAGAAAACACCAATACTAAGAAAAAATATGGCACTTACTTCAATGAGGAAGGCTGTAGCACTTACTTGATTAATTTCATTGGTTAGCTGAGATAAAATGGTGACGCCAATGATGCAGTATTCAACACTATCCTGGTTAAAAAAAGCATAGGGTAGAAAGAGTTGTCATGTATGCTTGGTTTTGGCATCTGGAATGCACTCATGCTTTTGAATGATAGGTTCCCGTGTCCGTAATAAAACTGCCCAGACAAGGCAGCAAGGAATCATACTTCAAAACTGTTGTTCTGCCAGACATAAAACCTGTTACCACAAAGGAAGACTCACAAATCTGACTTCATCAAAATTTAAAACTTTTACATTAAAAAAATTCCCATAAGCATTATAGCATATACATTTAAAAAAGGTAAACTGCAAAACACATTTACTAAGCTAAACGACAAGTAAGCAACACACTTTACAAAGAGACTGTATACAACAATAAACAAAAGGCAAAGAATCTAAGGAAATGTGCTTAAGATATAAACAGAAGTTCACAGATATACAAACATAAGCAACAAATACATATATGAATATTTGTCCAGTCTCATTCATAACCCAAACAATGTGATACCAATTTTTTTAACCTATTAAATTGGAAAAATTAAAGTTTAGCTTCCAGGGCTGAGGTATAGGAAAGCAAGTCCTCTTATAAACTATTGGTGGAAGTATAAAGTAGATACAGTCATGAGTTACTTAATAATGGCGACACGTCCTAAGAAATGTGTTATTAGGGAATTTCATTGTTGTGCTAACATCATAGAGAGTACTTACGTAAACCTAATGGTACAGTCTACTACCACCTAGGCTATATGGTATAGGCTATTGTTCCTAGGCACAAACTTGTACAGCAAGTGATTGTCCTAGTGTCTAAACATAGCAAAGATAAAGTAAAAATACAGTATAAAATATTTTTTGTTAAAAGCTACACCTGTATACGGCACTCACTGTGAACAGAGCTTGCAGGATTGGAAGTTGTTCTAGGTGAGTCAGTGAGAGAGCGGTGGGTGAACGTGAAGGCCTAGGGCATTGCTGTACACCACTACAGACTTTATAAATATGTACGTTTAAGCTACACTAAATTTGCTTAATAAATAAATTGTGCTACGACATTCAGACAGCTCAACGTCACTAGGCTCCTTTGTCAGCTCCATTATAATTTTATGGGACCACTGTTGTGTATAAGGTCTACTGTTGACCAAACCATCATTACGAAGGGCATGCTGTATAGCTTTTTTGAGGATAACTTGGAAATATCTTTTCAAGGCTAGGAATTGACCCTACAAACACACTTATTCAAAATATATGTACTGGGCTATTCACTAAAGTATTAACAGTCAAAAAAAAGAAAGAAAGAAAGTAAACATATAGGAATTTGAAAGGATAAGACACGGGTTGTTTTTGCCAACATGCAAACACTGCCAAGACATATTAAGGGTAAAAACATGCAGAAGAGAATATATCGAATAATTCCATTTTGTATCATGTTCAAAAAGTAGATAAGCATGTAAGTGTGTGTGTGTGTGTGTGTGTGTGTATGTGTGTGTGCGTGTGTGTACACATGCTGGTTCTCCCATTCCCATTACATCAAATATATACACTGTACCTGTAAAAACCTTGTGACGTCTGTGATTGCATTTCTGAAGACATAGTCATCCTTCTGACAGTCAAACCAGCCCAGTTTTGTGATTCTGGCATATAACTGAATAAGTGCTTGTGTCACGAAAGTAGCCAACTTCGGCCGAGTAGCAAGGTAATTGAGCACATAGTTCCCTATGAAAAAAAAAACACAAACAAAAACCAATCCATGTAACAGAAAGCTCTGCCAGAGAAGGGCGTATATCTTTAGACATGCTAAATGGCCAGGATACTATAAATGTAGACTATTCAACACAAACTGTCTTAATTATTTCTGCTACTGAGACCTCAAATTTAAGATTAGTAGGTGTTCTAATTCAGAATTTTATTTTGTCACATGAAGAAATTGCAGTATAGCGGTCTTGACTCTACCCCTGGGTAACTAAATAATGTGGTCTACACAGAATTCAAAATTGTTAACAATGTTTTTCTTAGTTATCAGAGGCAGTAAAGAAAAGACTGAATGAGAGAAATCTCCTGATAACAAAAGGGAGGACTTAGGCTTTATCTAGAATTAATTGTGTTGGGCCCTTCACTTTCATAAGGCCAAAATTCTGGAAACAAACTGGATTCTAGACATTCTGTAAGGTTAGCAATCTCAGCATGTCATTGAACAAACACATACACTTGACTATTACTAGTGCATCACTAAACAAACTATTTTCTTCAAGACAGAACAGAAAATTCTCCACTTACGAATATCTATTCGCTGTTCCAATGGTAGGGGGTTGTTTGTGCGTGATACAAGCTTGGTAAGGCATGTAGCTGCCAGTAACTGGGAGTAAGAGGACTGTGAAAAGAGAGGGAAAAAGGACTTAAAATTTTATTCGGCAAGCCAATCACAAGGCTTTTTACTTGGAGATCTGTGCTCAGATTCAAGAAAAGGCAATCAGTTTTGGCATACTTGATCCTCTGGATTTTAGAGGGTCTATCGCTCTGAGGAAAAATGAACCACACAGCATAAGTTTATTTAGCTGACTTCAACAACAAACAACAGGCAAGATAAAATGAACAGCATGATCAATCTGAATTTAATATAAATATCTGCTTCACTCTGAGGGACAGACACCAGAGGGCATCTTTTCAAAAAGAGATTAGAAAAAAAAAAATCTCTCCCCTCATTTAAACCAAGAAATATCCCCTCAGTATCTGTATGATGATATTTCAATATCACCTCAAAATATTTCATGGCATGATATTAGGGAAAAAAATAAGTATTAAGCAATGGAATAGGTTTATCACATTCTCAAATGTGGCTTTAATAGGTCTGAAACTTATGGAGAATCAAAGCATTCCTCTCGATCACAATGCTTAAGGAGGCATGGAAGAATTCCTCCATGTGGCTGTATTATAATATAATGCCATAAAACAGGAACAGGCTCAGACCATTAAATTATTTTAATCAGGGTCAAGGACAATTTTCTATGAAACACAAAGTCCTGAAGATGGTAGTCCTGGCCAGGCGAGGTGGCTCACACCTGTAATCCAAGCACTTTGGAGGGCAAGGCGGGTGAATCACCTGAGGTCGGGAGTTCAAGACCAGCCTGACCAACATGGTGAAACCCTGTCTTAAAAAATAAATAAATAAAAAGATGGTAGTCCTTCAGGCTATCCATTTATGTTAGTATTACATAATACCACCAGGTATAAACATTTAAGATTAGTGGTGAGAGAGACTATACCGTCACTCCAGCAGGAGTCAGCTGGCAGAGCAAGCTGGGCATCTCCCACAGGACAAATACAAGTGCATCAGTCCAAATACCAAGTGATTTAAGAGAAATATATGAAACACTATATGCATAAAATTTAGACTACCACACAATCTCTGACCATGACTTTGTATCATTCAGGTATTTGGGGGAAAAAAATCACATCCCTCCACCTCTAAGGGATAATTTCAACCAATTATAATTTGTTCTATTTATTGTATAAAAATATAATATTAATAAAAAATAAAGTCACCTAGAATTGTAATCCTCTCTACTAATTAACTTTCATTTTTTTACATTTTGTTGCAGTCTTAAGGCTACTTTTTGGAAAGCAAATTTCGATTAACCAGTTCTTTAGGGATTACTGTTGTTCAGAATACCACATGGCATGATCTTTTCTATTTTCACCTTTTCCACACACACAAGAATGAGGGTTAATATATGTGCTTTTTCTTGGTGTTTTCTCTTTCATATGTGAAACAGGTTAATATAGGTAAGCATGACTGGGAAGCTGTTTGAGCATTAGGAAAAATATGAGGACTGCATTTCACGTTGCCACTTTGTTGAAAGAAGCCCAGTGCGCGCTGCTGAAGTCTGGTTGGGATCTGCCTCTCATGATGCCTTTTCGTAGGACTGTGGCCATCTTGCCAAAGATGGTGATTTTTATCAAATTAAACCTCATTAGGAACATTATTTTGATCACTGCAATGCCATTTTTAAGCTGGAGGAGGTTCTAATCCCATTTAAAATCCTACAATCTCCTGTAATTTCACTGTCAAGGTCACTTTTCCTGGACTTGTAAGGCAATAAACAGTAGCCATGGCAGAGAGGATGCAAAACACAGAGAAGACTGAGGATCTTGTACTAGGACTCAGGATTAAAAAGGTCATTTATCTACAACCCTATCTTATTCTGGAAAGGACAGGATGTGGCACTTAAATGTAAAAGCAGAAAACAAGTTCTGGAAATTTAGGATGAAAAATTACAGAACAGAAATACATGTTCAAAGAGATTTTCTTGATGAGGCTGTATGTATGGCCATTTTGCCAACCTGGCAGCTATGGTGCTTTTTAAAAGTGAAGGTAAGTCAGGAACACCTAGAAAAATAAGTGAACAGAAGCTATCCCAAGCCATCCCTACACAGAGAATCAGAATAAACTTTCCTAAGCACCCGTTATCCTTTAGGATTTTCAGATCTTACGCACACTTCCTCTTTCGAGGAGTAGCTGGCACTTGCTCAGGCAATCAGGGCTGTTGGTAAATTCAACCAAGGCTTTCTCTGCCTGGAGTCGAGTGGTTGTATCTGTGGTTTCATACAGCTGTTTGCACAGATTCTCTAGTTGGGCCAGGCTCTGGAAAAGATCAGTCAGGAAAGAAATCAGTTCAGCCTACTATAAATGCAAGCAACTATACTTAAAATTAACAAACAAACATAAATAATAATCAGTAAAGAAACAATTGATTCTGAACTCTGAGGAGGACCTGGGTAGCCTTTACCTAATAACCACTCATAGGTCTCTTTATCTGATGCTATAGAAAATACCTATATACTTTTTCAACATTCCCTTGAAGATCAATCACACATGATACATTTTTCCCCTTGCAAATACCCAGACTAAGCTTTCCTAAAAGGCTTTCAAATAAAAATTCAGAATCTACTTATTCTGCTATTAATGTAAAAAATGTGAAATACTAGAGGCACAGTTACTAAAATTAAGCACATAAACATGATATAAGTGCCCTATACATTTTCATAAAGCTTTAAATATTCCTTTGAGTAGTAGTTATGAGTTTACAATAATGTACATGCATAAAAACAGTCACCTGTATGAGGAAACCTCTAGAGAAAGCTTCAGGATGTATTTACGCACCTTCCTCCCTGGATCCCTCATGTCTAAAGTTCAGCAGACTCTCTTCTCCTGTTGCACTTTAAACTCTTACTTCGGTTCCAAATTTAAAATGAAAGGGTCAAAATAAATTCAACCCTAGCATATGCTTACTCAGAGATAAGACAAGGGAAACACCCACAGGCAAACTCTTCTTTCCAAATCTTGAACCAGTTCCAGGGAGGGAGGAAGGGGTATGGGTGTGTGCTTTGGGCAAAAACCCACAGGGATGCATATATACTTGCACTTAATGTGGTGTTTAAAGGCAAAGAGGAAAGTAACTAGTTAAGACTCTACTTAAATATCACCTTTCACTGACTTAAGTGGAGAGTAAACATTTGTTAACCTTTAAAGGAATGGTTTGGACTTTAAGAAAAAATTGGAGCCTACTTTCACCAGAAGCAAGCACAGTTTGAGGGATCTTACTATTAGAAACGACAATTCTGACAAGAACAAAAATAATTAAACAAACTAACCTGTGTAAATTGCCTAAAATATGTTACACAGCCAGTCCGCCCAAGGCTTTTCATTATCACTTTAGTTCACTACACTGTGTCTTTATAAATCACAGCTTTTCCACTATGTAGGAAAGCCCTTAGGGCAGGATTCATACTTTACTCAACCTGATTAATAAATTTACCACACTCAAGGAAACAAGAACAATGAATATTGACACCTGAAGATCATCAGTCTCACTTCAGAGAGCCCTTGAAAGAACAAAAATAACAACCTTGCCCTGAAAACAAAACAAACCATCTTCCGAAACATTTTGGGATTTTGATTAGGCTTATGTTTAACTTGTTTCTCTCTGACTTCCAGGGATTCTACTTAAAATATTCTTCAATTCAAAAGCACAGAGAAAATCGCAACTGCAAAGTCAGATGTCAAGCAATAAAGTTCTACAAGTAGTACCTGAGTTTATTCACATGGCTTATGAACACAAGCAGAAGATAAGGCTAATTACATACATTCCATAAAATACATGCAAAAGCCATTTTTATCCTTGCCAGCACTGCTCAAGACCCTATTGAACACTGAATCAGTTTAATTATAACCACTCACATTCCTAAGCAAGGCATTAAATCTCCTTCACAAAACTTTGTTTCAACACTGAAGTCTGTTTTTCCCCACTCCTATATAATGATTCCCTTAAAAGAAAAGCATTATTTAGGAAAACAGGTAACAAGAGAGACATCAAGAGAAAGCCACTGTAACTAAAATGTAAGCTGCTCTAAAACCTGGCATCAGGTACTGGGGAGTCACAGCAGCCTCTGAACCTCCACAGCCATCACACACTTGAAGCTTTCCAACATCCTGAACAGACACTCCCTAAACAGTCCTGGTGCTTATGGTACAATGACTCTCCTTAAAGTCTGATCAATCAGTTCCCATGGTTTCCCCACTGCAACTCTTGTTTATGTTTATTACAAGAAAGTTGTTCACATGACAATGGCTAAGCATCTGTCACAGGTAGTTCCTTACTGCTAAAAACCTAAACGCAGGTTGTAGAGAGCTTTTTGTTGTTGTTTTGTTTCGATTTGCTTTAATTTAGCAGACAAAACATACTGCAGGGTAAGTCTGGTAATGAGTTCTCAGCTCAGGAAACAAGACTGTTTAAAAAACAAAAATGCCATTTGACCATGGAGCATTTTGAAGCTCCATTTGGAGCAGTTTGAAGAAAGACAGCTCCATTTTTTTGTTCCCAGAAGAACAAATGGGAAAGAATTTTGTTTTCCCAAACAATTAATGGAAACATCTGAAAAACAGGGTCATTTTATTTGGATTGCCCACACTACTGATGAAGGAGAAAAGACTGAGACATTAACATTTATGCCCCTTTGATAACCAGTGTTTCCAAAACAAATCTAATGGTTAGGTTCTTTTGAATTGCCTTTTTTTTTTTTGCCCTAGCATAAAATAATTTATCCTACCATTATTTGATTAGCTACTAAAACTAGTACTTCACATTAAGGGTGGCAAACAACACAACACAGCACACTCCTTTGCATAATAACATCTATGTCCAATGTTTTCCTATTCACCAGTTCTCATTAAGGACATCTATTCTGTGATGCCACTTTGGTCAGAGAAAATCCTCCAGAGAAGAATGTCTATTTTCCGTTCCCGAAAAATTGCCTATACTCCATGAAGAAACTTCTGCCTGGTCTCGCTGGAATAGAAAAGCACATTTGGTGAAATGCTTTATAAAAGTGGAAGGTGATCTTCAGCTAGCAAAGTACTGTTTTTTAGTATAAGAAACTCGCGCGGATTAATTCACAAACCTAGAACCAGACCGATTTCACCAACATAATTACGATGAAGGTATTAAAAGAATGCATCTTCTTTAATATCTAGCAACACCAGTATGATATAGTTTATTCAACTTGGGTAGAGAAAATGCAGCTCAGTGATTTTTATTTCAATATAAGATGAGATCTGTTGAGATTACAGACCTTAGAATATAATGATTTGCCTGACAAGTTGCCCCTAGATTAGGGGAAAATAAAGATTTTGTTTGCATATTAGATGTTATACTACTCTACAAAGCAGAATATCTCAGATTTTTCTTTATTTGTATAATATTGCTCTTTAAATAGCCCAATGGTTATACTTTTAAATTAGCCTCACTGCTTAAAAAAAATCCACATGGAGATTTCCAATCAGAAACTAGGATTCATGCTTTTAGTAAAAACTCGATGACATTCCCAATAAAACTGAGTACTGAACGAGACACAAGCATAATCCTTGGGTGACCAGTCAGATCTGCAGGTGTTCTGAGGAGCACATTCTTAACCTGACTGCCACCCGGCCACCCGAGATAAGCAGAAGCTGCCATCATATTACAAAGTGTAGGCACAATCCAGAGACGTTCTAATGAACTTAAGAGTAGATTTACCAATTTTGTAGCTGAATTATCATAATTCAAATGGCACAAATAGAAAAAGAATTGCGGAAACCCAAGCCACTTTCACCCGTTTCACTTACACCAGCCTCAGTTGCAATTTTTCTGTGTACTGGGAAACACTATGTCGAGTAAATTAAAATATTTATACTAAACCCTGCCAGAAAATGCACCATTTTAAGGACCTAGAAGGTTAATAAAATTGACATACAAATTACATTTTTATCTATTTAATAAGGTATTCTTACAGTCAATAATTGAGTATCCAATTATCATAGATAATAAACTTAAAAATTTAGTAACAATAATTATTGTTAGAAGGCAAATGGCAAAACAGTACGTAGAGTATCTTATCATTTGTGACGCATGTTAGTAAATTTATAGAAGAAAACCTGGATTAATACAAATCAAACTTAATTGTCTCTGGGAGGTGAGAATATGATAAACTTTGAATTTCTGTAACTCTGGAAATTCTGACCAAAAAAGAAGAAAAGAACACCCTATGACCCACCTATTCCACTCCTAGATATACATGCACTCCTCTGTAAGCAGGAAAAAAAAAAAAAATCCTAACTGTAAAGATAAGCATTTTTTAAAAGGGCAATTTATGCTATATTTTTTTTCCTAAGTTAACTCTTCACATTAGTAATATTTTACTAATTAACAGCTTATTCTGTTACCAATCAGAATTCATAAAACAATTCATAAAACCAAACAGACAAAAAGCTATTTCCAAGTCTAAAAAACAACACTTGCATTTATTACTAATGCTATTTTCTTTTTTCTTACCAATGCTGGTAGCTTTAGTGGCCTGAAAAGAACATTCAAGGTTTCTTCTTGTTTATAAATTTATATGAAAGGCAATCATGGTGGCCAAAGTCATCCTGGTTTATAGATGTATCAGCAGACTTCTCAAAAGTTATTTACTGCAACAGAGTTCACAGGGCAAACTTGCTTGCTCTTTGAATAAGAATGTTTATAAATGCACACTATTTATTTTTAAAATTCAGTTTAAGGAAAAAGTTTACCAAGTCAGCCAAATACTTGTTTATGTACTTTACAAGAGAATAAGCCAAGCAGCCAATAAGCAAATGAAAAGGCGTGCAACCTCAATACTCATCAGGAAATCTAAATTCAAACCAGGATGAGACAGCCATTAGAATGACTAAAATGGGGCCAGGCGTGGTAACTCACGCCTGTAATTCCAGCAACTTTGGGAGGCTGAGATGCGTAGATCACACGACTTCAGGAGTTCCAGACCGCCTGGCCAACATGAAGCAACCCTGTCTCTACTAAAAGTATAAAAATTAGCTGAATGTGGTGGCACATGTCTGTAGTCCCAGCTACTCAGGAGGCTGAGGCAGGAGAATTGCTTGAACCCAGGAAGTGGAGGTTGCAGTGAGCCAAGATCTTGCCACTGCACTCCAGTCTGGCAACAGAGTGAGACTTTGTCTCAAAACAAAACAAAATGAAACAAAACAAATGACTAAAATGAAAAAGCCAAGATCAAGTGTTGGTTAGCATGTGGAACAACTACAACTCATGTGTTGCTAGCATAGTTTGAATTGATTCAAATACATTAGAAACTGGCAGTATAAAGGTACACATATGGAGGCTGTGCACAGTGGCTCACACCTATAATCCCAGCACTTTGGGAGGCTGAGGTGGGAGGATTGCTTGAGCCCAAAAGTTTAAGATCAGCCTGGGCAATACAGGGAGACCCCCGTCTCTACAAATAATAATAACAACAACAACAACAACAACAAATTAGCTGGGCATGGTAGTGGTGACCCTGTCATCCTATGTATCCAAGACGCTGAGTTAGGAGGATTGCGCAATTCTGGAAAGTCAAGAATGCAGTAAGCTGTGATCACGCCACTGTACTCCAGCCTGGGTGACACTGTGAGACCATGTCAAAGAAGAAGAAGTACAAGAGGAAGAAGGGGAAGAAGACGAAGAGGAAGAAGGGGAAGGGAAGAAGAGGAAGAGGAAGAGGAAGAAGAGGAAGAGGAAGAAGAGGAAGAAGAGAACACCCTCTATGACCCAGCTACTCCATTCCTAGATAAACACCCAGTGGAGATGCGTACCAAGCTCATGACAGCACTAAATTTAATAGTTCCCAAACAGAAAGCCAAATACCCATCAATAGCAGTATGGGTGTTTCATTTCTTAATCTGTGTGCTGGTTACTCAGGCATGTGCAGTTTGTGAAAATTCATTGAGTTTGTGAAATTCTAATATGCATATTTGAATTATCTGTATATTTATAATTCATTTTTCTGTATGTATGGATGAATGCCACAAATTCTCTAGTTACTTATTGTCATCGATTACTTTTTAATACTAACGGAAAGAAGTTTTCATCAACAACCTACAACTGCACTTTAGATTCAGAATGTTCTAGTTTTACAACACCTAATGCTTTTATAACCATGACTCCCATTAGTTTCTTGGGAAGAACTACGGTAAGGCTAAGAGAGTGAGTAACACTTTTTGGTTGCAGATGCTGTGTACATCTACTACGGTAAAACAAGATAAAATACATGCTTTCAGCAGTGATAAGGCTATGCCAGAGCCTGCTGTGCATGAGATAAGGATGGCAAGTCTGCTACCATATGAGACTGCAAAATTCTACATTTAACTTCAAAATACTAATCAATTCTAACTTGTAATAAACACAGATGATCTTCACGTTGTAGGTAATACGTGGCCAAAACACATATAAACAAATTATTTCATGAAGTAAATAGCCATACTGAACCTAGTCACTTAACGGTTTATTGACTTATAAGTTTAACCCAAAAGAATTCACTTAAGTTGTCACTAGAAACTGGCGTGGATACCTTCTCACAGTCACTAATAGTGCAGAAGAATGAAAGCTGCAGTACAAGGTGAATCCTCTAAAGGAGAGGTTTCAATCTGGGAGCCTAAAACTGGCCCACACTGATTTTTGGTTTTTGTCTTACACTGTGGTTTTAAAGTGACACAGTTGACAATATTTCATACTATCTGGTTTTCTAGCTTCCTATGAAAAATTAGAGCTCTGAAAACACTGGGCCTGCATTTTGAAGGGTCACAGAGGAAGTGCTTTCTTGGGCAGATTCTCTCTAGTTCCCCACGGCTCCTCTGTGGACAGCTGTTGTCTCCCCTTGGTCTCCTGCAATTTTGTCTCTTATCAGTGGTTCCTTCCAGAAGGTCAAATTTAAAAAGTAGTATGCATGACAGGACAACAGATTTGGGTTTAACTTTGGGTACCACTGCTTCACAAAATTTGGTTAAAACACAAGGAGCTACATAAAACTTAGGCAGAGAAAAAGAGTTCCATTGATACTGGATTGTTAGATACTGGTCTTACTATCTTAAATGTGTGACCTGGGTGAGTTAACTTCCAGGAACTTCACTTTCTCATATGTAATGTAAATGCATATATATATATTTGTGTTTTTGTGTGTGTGTGTGTGTGTGTGAGAGACAGAATCTCGCTCTGTCGCCCAGGCTGGAGTGCAATGACACGCTCTCAGCTTACCGTAACCTCCGCCTCCCAGGTTCAAGCCACCACGCCTGGCTAATTTTTATATTTTTAAGTAGAGACGGGGCTTCACCATGTTGGTCAGGCTGGTCTTGAACCCCTGACCTCGTGATCCACCTGCCTCTGCCTTCCAAAGCGCTGGGATTACAGGCGTGAGCCATTGCACCCAGCTTTTATTACATAATTTTAAAAAGACACTTCCAGTTCTAAAATTCTTTGATTGTAATATACTATCTTTCATATTTTAATTATAAGAGTGAATCAGAATTCCAAGTAAACAAATACTAAAATGATCATGAAAACGATGATTAGGACAATTTGTTTTTAAAGTGAGAATGACATTTTAAAAAATAAATTGGGTAACATTCACATCCCTGTGATTGTAGCATAGGATCATTACCCACAAAACAACTTCAGTTACCGAGCAGCAGGAACAAGGTTTCTTTTGGAGTTGATTCAATACAGAGTAATGGTTAAGATTTTAGGTGGCAGACAAATCCCTATTCCTCCATCTACTGTAGGAGCATGATTAAGTTACTCAAATCATTCAAACATGTTCCCTTCTTTTACATACAAATAACACCCACTTCACAAGGTTGTAAAAGTCAATGAAGTAATGTGTGTAAATTGCTAACTATTACTGGCTATTATCCATTCTACTGGTACCCAAAACTCTGGAGAATAGCAGCTTTTATATTGCTTGCATAAATGCACACAAGATCTGCACTGTTCCTTCTAAGGGGATTATAAGTGCCCTTTCCCTGGAGGGCCAGGGGTACTGGGGATAAAATATATAATTCATCCTCATTATTCTGAGATTCTGTTTTTGTGAATTCAACTACTCACTAAAATGTAACCATCAAATCAATATTTGCTCAGGGCGCTTCTGCAGTCATTCACGCACAGGGACAGAGTGGGCAACAATTTGAGTCACATGACTTACACATTCCCAGCTGAGGTTGAACACTGCCATGTTTTGCCTTTTCTTTTTTTTTTTTTTTTTTTGAAACAGTCTTGCTCTGTCACCCAGGCTGGAATACAGTGGTGCGAACTCGGCATACCGCAACCTCTGCCTCCCGGGTTCAAGTGATTCTGCTGCCTCGGCCTCCCATGCCCAGCTCTTTTTTATATTTTTAGTAGAGAAGGGGTTTCCCCCTGTTGGCCAGGCTGGCCTCGAACTCCTGACCTCAGGTGATCGTCCACCTCAGCCTCCCAAAGTGCTGGGATTACAGGTGTGAGCAATCATGCAGGCCTTGCTTTGCCTTCTTGTTTCCGCTTTCACACTGTAAACAAGTTTAAGGTCCTTTATGTTTTATTTTTTTTTTTTTACTGCCATGTTTCTTGCCATTTTGCGCTTCTTGTTGGTAATTCCACTGCTTAAAATGGCCCACAGAATGCTCAAGTGCTGCCTATGTCTAGCTCCTAACTTCAAGAAGGCTATGATGTACCTTACAGCAAAATTGTGTGTGTTAAATAATTCAGTCATGAGTTATTGTGCTTTTGGTCATTAGTTTAATGTTAATAAATCAACAACATGTATTAAATACAGTATCTTTAAACAAAAACACAAATAAAATAAGGTTGTATATTGCTTGTTTGATGCAAATGTTGTGATCAGAGGCTGGCCTGACTCTAACCCTGTATTTCCCCAAGGAGCAATGGGTCAGTATTTGCTAATTCAGTGTTCTTGGTGACTTTCTAGAACATGACAACAGGAATAATGAGGATCAGTTCCATTTCTGGCATCACTGGGTGGGATTCAGTATATACTTCCCCATATAACTATATTTAATGCCACTCTTTAAGGGGATTTGTTCAAATAGAAGTATTTATTAGCCGACATAATTTCCATATTAATGTCTGTACAACTGTCTCAAACGTTTGCTTAAATCGCCATTTGTATTAATTATGCATATACTATGACTTTAGTGAGCACAGTGCATACACGGGATGGAAATGGAAAGTACAAGAGTGTCTGGCACACAGTAGGTGCTTCATAAGAATGTCTTAACCTTTCGATAAGTCTCTTAAAGCTTCCAAAGGAACTTCTTATTAAAATGGCAGATTGATCACATATCTAATTTTGTTCCCTTCCAAAACTCAACTAAAACAATGCTAAAGGTATTAAAAACAAAAGAAAGCCCCTAAACTCTCAAGATCCCACAGGATAGATATGGAAAATAGGAAAAGGAACAACATAATTTTAGAATCCAAAAAAAATCAACGGTAACTGACTTAAATGACCTAAGAAAACCAAATCCCCAGCCAGCAGTGAGAAAAGCTGAAAACAAACCTCATTTATGCTACCTGCTCAGATGTTAAGGTGAAGTGGGGTGGCCCAAACAAGGAGAAACAGGGTGAAAGTATCTGAGAAGTTAGATTCCCAGATAGTCCTCTTCGCTGTATGCCTCTCAGTAACTGTTCTTGTCTTCGGACTGGGACATACCAAGACAGTCAAAAGCACATCTGAAGCTATGGGTACCCTGTAGCAAATAGGCTGATGAAGCAGGAGTGCTGCCCAGTCTTCCCTCACTGGGTTCCGCGCAGAAATTTCAGTATGTAGACATAGTCTTTAGGTAGGAGTTTAGAAGATTTCCCCTGAGAATCTCATGAGTTAACAAAGCAAGAAGTTGCAGATACACTAATACACAGGTTACCCTACAAACTGCACACCCGATTACCCTCCTGTGATGCCTCAGCAGACAAGCCTCACCATGCTTTCAGAGCTTCCAGTCAGCTTTGTATTCTGTTAATCTTGATCATGAGCAAATAATCAAGTATTATAATCTGAAAAGAGCCTTTAACATGGAAGACAGACAGCCAAACAAGCAGAAAGCAATCTGGAACAAGTAAAACTATATAGGGAAAAGAAAACTTGACCACAAAAACAAAAGATGAAAGATGTGGAATAGGATGCTCTAAAAAAAAAAAAAAGACATTCAAAAAACATAAAGAGATATTAGAAAATAAACACATGATGACAGAGACAAAATAATCTATTGAAAGGCGGAAAAGGCCAGGCGCAGTGCCTCATGCCTGTAATCTCAGCACTTTGGGAGTCTGAGGGGGGTGGATCACGAGGTCAGGAGTTCAAGGCCAGCCTGGCCAACATGGTGAAACCCTGTCTCTACTAAAAATACAAAACTTAGCAGGGCATGGTGGTGGGCACCTGTAGCCCAGCTACTCAGGAGGCTGAGACAGGAGAATCGCTTGAACCTGGGAGGCGGAGATTGCAGTGAGCTGAGACGGCATCACTGCACTCCAGTCTGGGCAACAAAGCGAGACTCCATCTCAAAAAAAAAAAAAAAAAAAAAAAGAAAGAAAGAAAAGAAAGGTGGGAAAATAAATTTAAAATCTCGCAAACAGAGCAAAAGGACCAAGATGGAATGAGCAAAGTTTAAAAAAAAACAGAGGCCCAGTTCAATAGGTCTAACATCCAATTAACAGGAGTTACATAGAGAACAGAGAATGGTGAAGGAAAGGAAGTTATCAGCAAAATAATTTCAAATAACTTCCTAGAACTGAAGAACATAAGCTGCCAGACTGAAAGTGTCCACCTAATGCCAGCAGAATACATGAAAGTCAACCTACATTACTGTGAAATCTCAGAAACCTGACGACAAAGAGAAGATTCTATAAGCTGATTTTAGCCGAGAGAGAAACACACACAAAACAGAACAACAAGATCAGGAATCAGATGGCTCTGGACATCACAAAAGCAACATTGGAAACACGAAGCCTACTGAACAATTTCTTTGAAATACTCTAAAGCAAAAGCTCCAGCATAGAAGGCTATACTCAGCCAAGGACGGAATCACGTGTGAGTAGAACAAAGCTATCTTTGGGGGTTTAAGGCCACAAAAATCGGTCGGGCGTGGTGGCTCACGCCTGTAATCCTAGCACTTTGGGAGGCAGAGGTGGGTGGATCACCTGAGGTCAGGAGTTCAAGACCAGCCTGGCCATGATGGTGAAACCCTCTTTTCTCAAAAAAATAAAATAAAATAAAAAATAAAAAGGCCACAAAAATCTTCCATGCTCCCCTTCTCAAAGAGCTACTAAGGAATGTACTTCACACCAAAGTAAGTGTAATTCCATAAAAAGGTAAGCATGGGTTGGGCATGGTGGCTCACACCTGTAATACCAGCACTTTGGGAGGCTGAGGCAGATAAATCACCTAGGGCAGGAGTTTGAGATCAGCCTGGCCAACATGGTGAAACTTGTCTCTACTAAAAATACGAACATCAGCCGGGCGTGGTGGTGGGCACCTGTAATCCCAGCTACTCTGAAGGCTGGGAGAATCGCTTGAACCTGGGAGGCAGAGGTTGCAGTGAGCCAAGATCACACCATTCCCCTCCAGTCTGGGAGACAGAGCAAGACTCCGTGTTAAAAAAGAAAATAAGGTAAGCATGGAATACAAGACACGAGTCATATGGTCATGCTGACCCTATGAAACCCAACAGAGAAGAGGGATTTCAAGGAAACCCCTAAAAGGATGATGAAGGGAAACCCCAGGGCAACAATTGTGAGTTGGCCATTAAGAGCAACCAGGCCTGGCCGGGTGCAGTGGCTTGCATCTGTTATCCCAGGACTTCGGGAGGCTGAGGCGGGTGGATCACGAGGTCAGGAGTTGAAGACCAGCCTGGCCAAGATGGTGAAACGCCATCTCTACTAAAAATACAAAAATTAGCCAGGCGTGGTGGTGGGCGCCTGTAATCCCAGCAATTTGGGAGGCTAAGGCAGGGAACTGCTTGAATCCGGGAGACAGAGGTTTCAGTGATCTGAGATCATGCCACTGCACTCCAGCCTGAGCAACAGAGTGAGACTCCGTCTCAAAAACAAACAAACAAACAAAAAAGAGCAACCAGGCCTTATTCAAGCAGTGTGGCTTAGGGACAGATCATATTCACAGAATTATCACCAAGATCTGTGCCACCACTGCCCACTTTGACCTGAGAACAGAATACCTGGATGAGAATTCTCATTTAAGATTTAATCTTAATCCAGGTTGAAGTTTAGTGTACAGAAAAGCCCTCAATTGACAAAATAACCACTGTATTTTAAATTTGGAAAGTTTTTCTACAAAGATGCAGAATCATTTTTAACTAACGTTCCAAAGACAAAAGGCGGTTTGAGTTCTTATAAGGAGGAAAAGAAACCCCATATGCCTGGCTTTTACCACCCTTACTTCCTTCTTTATAAAAAGGAAGGTTGTTTAATGCCTTTCATGGAACTTGATTCTGCATGGACAATATTAAAAGACCAAAACAACGTACTCCGCTATGAAAATGGCTGAGTATAAAAGATTATACAGGCCAGGCAGATCACTTGAAGAAAGGATGCCAATACCCAGCTATTTGAGAACCCAAATTTGTAGTGTGAAACAACCACATATGTAAATAAACTTTTCTGCTATATTACCATTTCCCTAGAAACTGCATTTTTATAAGCAGTTTATTTATCTCCCATACTGGGAGAACAATCCTATAACAGCTCAGTACTCCTAAGAATGTTAACTAACATCTCAAATAACTTAAATTGATGTGATAACTGTCTTGAGATTGTCCATTTTTTTCCTTATAAATAGTGATGTTTATCATACAGTAAGCAAGGTCAAACAATAGACTTCTAAAGTTCTGGAAATGATAGCCTATTGGCTGATATTAAAGGAGTCAAAATATGAGAAAGAGTCATATAAACTCACTTCATTAAGTTCTGATTTCCAAGTGCTATTTGTTGGAGTTCTTATGTAAGCTTTACTGCAGAGGGAGACTGTTGAGCCAGTGCATATTTATTATTATTATTTATTTGTTTAGAGACAGAGTCTTGCTCTGTCACCCAGGCTGGAATGCAATGCACGATCTCAGCTCACTGCAACCTCCAACTCCCAGGTTCAAGCGATTCTCCTGCCTCAGCCTCTCGAGTAGCTGGATTACAGGCATGTGCCACCACACCGGCTAATTTTTGTATTTTTAGTAGAGATGGGGTTTCACCATGTTGGTTAGGCTGGTCTTGTGACCTAACCTCATAATCCACCTGCCTCAGCCTCCCAAAGTGCTGGGATTACAGGCATGAGCTGCTGTGCCTGGCCCACATTTATTATTTCATGTTTTTAGTATCTATTTGATATAATATTCAAACCAGATTATTGGGTGTATTTTGTGAAGAATCCTATTAAAACCTCCATTTGCACACTGCATTACATATAATAGAGCAAAGGAAGCGATCAAAAACACAATCACCAATTCTGAGGCCACCAATCACTAAGCTCCATCATTATGTTTTGCAATGACTAGATAAAAAGGATTTTAGATTCAAGCAATTATACCTAGGTATATTATTAGGCTAGCCAAATACATATTAGGCTAGCCAAATACATAAAATGACCCAGAGAATATCAAGGAACTTCAGCTATCTTTGGATTCCTCAGTCCCCCTCTTCTTTCTGTATTACATTACTGGTTCTTACAATCTCCAGGATAGAAATTGCATTTACAAACAGAATCTAATTTGCTTAAGAAAATGAAAAGGCTAGTTACCAAATGAGAGAAAACATTCACAAAAATCTGATATAGGACTGATCCCCAAAATATACAAAGAACTCTTAAAACTCAACAATAAGAAAACCCAACTAAAAAATAGTCAAAAGATCTTACCAGACACCTCACCAAAGATATACAGATGGCAAATAAGCATATGAAAACATGGTTAACATCATCTATCATCAAGAAATTGCAAATTAAAATAACAGTGAGATACTACTACACACCTATTAGAATGGCTAAAATCCAAAACATTTACAACACCAGATGCTGGCAAAGATGTGGAACAACAGGAACTGTTGGTGAGAATGCAAAATGGTATAGCCACTTCACAAGACAGTTTGGCAGTTTCTCGCAAAACTAAACATACTCTTACCATATGATCCAGCAATTGCGGTCCTTGGTATTTACCCAAATGACTTGAAAACTTATGTCTACACAAAAACCTGTACACAAATGTTTATAGCAGCTTTATTCATAATTACCAAACTTGGCTACACAAAGACACAGAGGAACTTAAATGCATATTGCTAAGTTTAAAAAGCCAATATGAAAGGCTACAACGTTGGATGATTCCAACTACCATTTGACATTCTGGAAAAGGCACAACCATAGAGACAGCAGAAAGAGCAAGGAGTCTGTAGGGTGGAGGAATGGTGGTCACAGAGGAAGGGAGGGAAGGATGAAGAGGCAGAGCACAAGGGATGTCTAAGGCAGTGAAACTGTTCTGTACAATACTATAATTGTAGATACATGTCACTGCATCTTTGTCAAAACCCAGAGTACAACACTGAGTGGCCTTTAGTTGTTAATAATGTAACAATATTGGCTCATCAACTATTAATATACCATGCCAATGCAAGCTGTTAATGGGGGTCATAACAGGGTATATGAGAACTCTGTACTTTCTGCTCAATTTTTCTATAAATTTAAAACTGTTCTAAAGATAAAGTCTAGTGAAAACATCTAATTTGACAGTTTAAGAAGTTCTATTCTTTCAGAGTACTATCTTAACACTGGCTGGTTTACTAACCAATGTTTAATACTAAAACATGACATTTTACAGCTTAGCTTTCATACCCAACTCCCTAATACCTGACAGGGCAATAGAATGGTTATAATTCTCTAGCTGGAAACACGGGTGTTACAACACTGACATTCATTGTCAAAGCCAATGTACGGAGTGTGGCTCTCTGCCATTCTAAATTAGAATTCATACTGTACCTATCTGGTATAAAATATTTTTCTGCTAGAGGATCTACACAGAAGAAAGTCTTTCTTCTGTATAGAAGAAGTTAGATTTATAAAGCCACTTCAAAGTAATACCCATATTACTCATATTCAATAACCTGTTACTTTTCTAAATTATTGCCCACCACCCATCCAAATATATGTCTCTATAGATAGGTCAGCAAAGTATACTTTAGTTTGCTGTATGGGTCTTCTGTTTCATATAGCATTGCTGGTGTTCTACCCTCCTTTCAAAACTCTGAATACGATTCTCACATACTTCAACAGTTGAAAACAGTTAAAAACATTTTCCTGCAGCTCAACTAAGCATTTGCTTCCATTAAGAAAAAAAAAAAAAAAGAGTACAACACTCATTCACCTGAAGAACAGGGTTGATAGTAAATTGTAACAGTTTTGTTGCTACACATCTACCTAGCAAACTGTGTAACAAAAAAGTCAGTGTGCAACTTACCAATGTATTTATTTTTGAACATTCCTAATAGTCTCATTTACAAGCTTGTTGAAGCAAATGACTATAGGTATTTTACCATCCCTCACTTACTAAAGTGGCATGCTTCTGCAGCCAAAGTTTCACAAAGGAAGACGGCACGCCATCCTAGGAAAGGAGAGAACTTGACAACTGCTGAACAGGTCATTAACACCAAGGAGACATTTTTCCACAATGTGGGGATGGTAACTGGATTTTCACTGAAATTTGCTGAGACTGGACTGGTTATCACCAATCCCTCCTATCTTGAACTGCTGTGTCTCCATCACTTCTAGAGATTCACACTGTAGGGACAGCATCAGGATCGATATCCATACAGCTCATAATATAAGACTTTAATGTAAATTCCAGTACCATAAATACTCTTCAGCAAGAATTTTCCAAAATACTGAGGCGAGAACATGAGGCTCTGAAACACCTTAGCAATAGCTGGAGACAATAACAAAACAGCTGACAACACACCTACATGGTTATTGGTTCTTCTAAGTATGAGCAGATGCTGACAAGATACAATAATATTCAAACAAAATGGGCAGAAAAGCAGGCTACTGAATGTGCAAATCAGAAAAGGGTTTTAACTGGTAGTTTTATGTGCAGTTCTGCTCTAGACTATTTATGTGACTGAGAAGTCCCCTAATTCTTGAATGTTTCTATTCCATTACATGGGAAACAGAATCCATACAACAACAAATATCTGAGTATCTTTGTGCCAAGCACAATTCTAAATGGTTAATTAAACATATTATAATAAATTACAGGGTATGTTAGCAGGTGATAAATACTATGAAAACAACAGAAGAGTAAGGAAGACTAAGAATATGTGTGGGTATATAGAGGTGCAGGTTGCAGTATTGAATGGGGTAATTAAGGCAGGCCTCATAGGTTAAAAAGAAAAAAAATAAAAGCCCAAAGTTTTAGAAGGTGAGGTACTTACTTAATCAAAGAGGTGAACGTATCTACCTATGTCACCTAACAAGGATTCTCTCTGGATAATGCCCACCATGTCCTCAAAAGGGAAAGACTGCCAGTTTGCTGAGTACCTACGTGCTGATCCCTGTGCTAGGTACATTATTTATTTACTTACTCTGAGACAGAGTCTCGCTCTGTCGCCCAAGCTGGAGTACAGTGGTGTCATCCTGGCTCACCCCAGCCTCTGCCTGCTGGGTTCCAGTGATTCCTGTGCCTTAGCCTCCCAGGTAGCTGGGATTATAGGCATGCACTACCAAGCCCAGCTAATTTTTTTTTTTAATTTTTTTTTTTTTAGTAGAGTCGAGGTTTTGTTATGTTGGCCAGGCTGGTCTCAAACTCCTGGCCTCAAGTGATGCACCCATCTCAACCTCCCAAAGTGCTGGATTATGGGCATGAGCCACAGTGGCAGGCCTTAGGTTCTTTATATATGTCTCACTTTCTATATAAATTTATGGTAGAATATCGAAATCCCATTCGTATTTTCAATTTCTAAGATGTAAAAGGCAAATACAAATTTTACATAAATTAAGGAAAGGCTTCTGAAAAACAAATAGGAATATATGTGTATATACACTATATGTTTTTAATTCATAGAACTCTTTTAAAGTTAAATTAACAATCATCTGTTGTAAGATACCTCAATTTGAATTCATCTAAGTAAAGTCCATGTAATATTATTTGTAAACTAATAAAGATAACTTGAAACTAATTTGACAGTCTAGCTGCTTAAGTGAAAATACCATTCATGTTCCCCGAAACAGACATGATGCAACCTAAACATGTCAACATAACCTCACCAACAAATCTCAGTCATTTGATGGAGAGAATAATTCTCACTTTTGTTCTCTTCAGAAGAACAAAAATTAGCTTCTGCAAGTTTAAGAATATAAAATATCCCATCAATGAATGGCACTAACGCTAATTAAATCCTCAGGTAAGTGTTTCTTTGAAAATGTCCTTAAACGTTTATGGAACAAGTGAGATTAAGAACAACCGTAAAAATTTATTTTGGGATTTAAATCTCTGTTCCTGCTTTGGTGATTAGGTTTAAAGCTAAGTCCTTACAACTACCCACAAATTTCTTCAGAAACGTAAAAGATTTCCCAAACTGCAATACATTAAACGTCTCCCTGCAAATCTCTACCAAAAATGACCAGTAGTGTTCACTCAAGTTCAGAACTGAATAATATCTGAGAGCAAGAGACTGAAGACACTGAGGCCAAGTGCTTTTTAAAAAGCACAGCCTGGGCCGGGTGCAGTGGCTCAAGCCTGTAATCCCAGCACTTTGGGAGGCCGAGGCGGGAGGATAACGAGGTCAGGAGATCGAGACCATCCTGGCCAACATGGTGAAACCTCGTCTTTACTGAAAATCCAAAAAAATTTGCTGGGCATGGTGGCAGGTGCCTGTAATCCCAGCTACTCGGGAGGCTGAGGCAGGAGAATCACTTGAACTAGGGAGTTGGAGGTTGCAGTGAGCCGAGAATGCACCACTGCACTCCAGCCTGGACGACAGAGCAAGACTCTGTCTCAAAAATAAAATAAAATAAATAAAAACACAGCCTGGGGCTGAGTGCAGTGGCTCACACCTGTAATCCTAGCACTTTGGGAAACTGAGGCAGGCAGATCACCTGACGTCAGGAGTTCGAGACCAGCCTGGCCAATATGGTAAACCCTGTCTCTACTAAAAATACAAAAAGTAGCTGGTTGGTGTGCCCCTGTAATTCCAGCTACACGGGAGGCTAAGGCAGGAGAATCACGTGAACCTGGGAGGTGGAGGGTGCAGTGAGCCAAGATTGTACTACTACACTCCAGCCTGGGTAACAGAGCAAGACTCTACCTCAAAAACAAACAATAACAACAACATAAAAAACACCCTGGGCATGACTGAGCTTCACCTGACGCCTGGCAGAGAGCAGTGGCTGCCAAGCCTTTGTCATTACATAGGAGAAAGAAAGTCATGAAGTACGTGGCCTTTAACACTACAGGTAATGCTCCTATAGTGTTCACCATATCACTCTTTTGAAATTTCTTCCCCCACCACATTGCTTTTAATTTAATTCTTAAATGCTAACCCTTTCTGTAACTACTCTGACACTATTAATGCATAAAAAGAAGTTCCATCTGAATGGCAATAATAGGAGAAGTATCATACATAGTAAGAATTTAAGAGTTACCAGAGCCATGCTATCAGTATGTAGGCTTCAGAGAAGGGCAGCTATGTGGGCAACTGCCTCCAGGCAGGCAATGGGCTAGGGATGTCTGGGTCAGTATTTTGACGGCTAGCAGAGCAACAACAGAATCCCCAAGACTTCTGCTACCCTAGGAAGTAAAATCACTTAATTACAAATGCAGAAATTAAACTTCACAGAGTAAGAATAAACAATTTTACCTACAATGTTAATTTCTGGAACTAATGTGTCAGTTCATGAGATTTTTCTGAAAAATGGGATTCAACAGTAAAACAGAAACTAGAAGCAGGGTTATCATTTGAACAGAGAGATTAGCAAACCTTTAGAAAACTAAGTTGATTTGTGGAAACTTTCATCTGCTCTCATCTCAGGGCCCATAACCTGCGACTGCTGCCAGAAGCCCACAGACTGAGAGGCACATTTCCTGGTAACGACTCAAACAACTATGGATGAGTCTACATATTCAGTCGCCATGCTCTTTAGGGTGACTTTTTAAAGGATCCTTGAAGGAACCAAACGGTTTCTTTGAAATAATATCACATTTCTCTAGTCTGGGAATGTGTCATTCTTAAAACCTGTGATGCCTTCTGGTGTGTAAAATGTTAAATGAATTCAGGAAGATTCTGGCATAGATGCTTTTGATTAGGATGCTGAATTCTGGCCTCCCAATATTTATTTTTCTGGAGAAGGGTGAATTTAAAAATAACAAAACTAGAAAAGCCCAATTACTCATCTTATATTAGGCTGAACCATACGAAAATGCCAAATATCCAAATATTTTTGACCTGTAAAAATGACAATTTTATGTGGGTGAATCCAGTACATAAAAATATTTTACAAATCCTTTAGAGTATAGTCATGCCTTGCTTAACGATGGGGATTCATTCTGAGAAATGCAGCCTTAGGCAATTTCACTGCTGTGTGAACATCAGAGTGTACTTACACAAATCTAGATGGCATACCTGCAATACATCTAAGCTATATGGTATAGCTTACCGCTTTTAGGCTACAAACCTGTACTGAGTGTTAGTGTACTGAATACCTTAGGCAACTCTAACACAACGGTCTTTGTGTATGCAAACATATCTAAGCAGGTATGTTTAAAGTAATACGGTACTATGATGGCTATGTCACTAGGCAACAGGAATTTTTCAAGTACATGATAATCTTACGTGACCATTGTCATATATGTGGCCCATCGTTGATCAAAATGTCGCTGTTCAGTGCATGACTGCACGTTAAAATCTGCGTTCTGCTTCTAATTAAGGATTGGGTTTCACTTTTAGGTCAATATATGAGAGTAAGACCTATTACAAATTCGGTAAGTAATCTGACTTGGAATTCATCTATTCTAAACTTACTCTTCTGTTACTCTTCAATAAGAATCCTCTGGTCTCTCTGGTTTTCAAATCCAATGTGCTCCTTCTTCCTCGGGGCTTTCAGGCCTGCTAAGGTTTTTTTTTTTTGTAGTTTTATCCTATAGTTCTGTCAGTTTTTACTGTATATATTCTGAAGCTATTCTGCAAAGCACATACAACTTGAGGAGCTGAATCTTTTGTTATTTAGTGACTCTTGTGATCCCTAAAGGCCTCTGTCAGAATGTGTTATAAATCTTTCCTCCCACTTTGTAGACTGCTTTTTTCCTCGTATAGTCATCTTCTGATGTACATACATTCTTAATATTAAAACAGCCTAATTTATTATTATTTTCCTTTATGATTAGTACTTTGCTCGTCCTGTTGGAGACATCTTTTCCTATCCTAAAGTCATAAACATCTTCTTTTAAATTATCTTTAAGAACTTTGTTTCTTTTGCTTTCACCTTAAGATCTAAAAGCCTGTTGAGCATTGCATATGATGTGTATCTATGTTGCAGGGGTAGTGGTGATGGTACTGGTAAGGTTTAATTTACTCTATAGTATTATTCTCAATTCACACAAACTGGCTTTTCATTTTGAGGTTACTTAATATTTATGATTACTAATATACCTCAGACTCCTCTGTCCCTTCTTCCTTTGTGCTATATTTGTCCAATTTTTCTTTTTCAAAAATGTTGTTGGCTTGTTTTTGAATTCCATTTTTCTCCCCAGTACTAGTTATCACACATTCTAAAAAAAAGTCCAGGCTGGGCGCAGTGGCTCAGACCTGTAATCCCAGCATTTTGGGAGGCTGAGGCAGGCGGATCAAGAGGTCAGGAAATCAAGATCACCCTGGCCAACATGGTGAAACCCCATCTCTACTAAAAATACAAAAATTAGCTGGGCATGGTGGTACACGCTTGTGATTCCAACTACTCGAGAGGCTGAGGCACGAGAATCACTTGAATCCAGCAGGCGGAGGTTGCAGTGGGCTGAGATCATGCCACTGCCCTCCAGCCTGGAGACAGAGCAAGACTCCGTCTTAAAAAAAAAACCAAAATTACGCAGTATCTTATCCGTCCCCTCTTGAATAACAGTGACCTTAGAAGATAAACTCCAACCAGTTCTCTCGTGTGTTACACTGTTACTGTCCCTTATTTTGGGTTTCTCTCTGCAGCCCTAAAAATTAGACAGTACTATTATGTCATACAATGCTTAGATTTACCTATGCTTACCAATTTCTTTGGTCACCTTTACTTCTTCTATAACCAAACACTTCTACGGCATTTTCCTTCTTTAAGTATATCCCTTATGGGAAGTTCCGTAAGTAAAGATGTGCTGGTGGTAAACTCAGTTAGTGTTTATCTAAAAATGACTTTTAGTGCCCTCATTCTTGAAAGATAATTGTGTTGAGTACACAATACTAGGCTGATATTCATTTGGCGCTTTTGGCTTCCAGGTTGCTGCTGAGATGTCTTTATCTGCCTGTACTCTGCAGGTAATGTCTTCCTTCTCATAAGATGTTTTGTTTTTAATATTTGTGGCTTTACTATAAAGTGTTAAGGTATGAGTTTTAAACATTTATCCTGTTTTGAGAATTGCTCGAACCCAGAAGGCAGAGGTTGCAGGGAGCCAATGTCGCACTACTGCATTCCAGCCTGCGTAACAGAGCGAGAGTCTGTCTTTAAAAAAAAAAAAAAAAAAAAAAAAATCCTGTTTTGTATATGTGGAACTTCTTTAGCTTAGATTCATGTTTTGTTTTGTTTTGTTTTGAGTTCTAGAAAAGCCTCTCCTCTATTCTCTTTCTAGTTATTAAGTGACAGCCTACCCTCCGTGTCTTTTAACCATTTATACTTTTCATGTCCTTTGTTGCCCTGTGCTGTAATCTGAATAGTATCTTCAGATCTGCTAGTTCTCTTTCCTCTACTTATATAATATGCTATTCATGGATTTTAAAATTTCAACTATTGTATTTTAAACTTTGATTTGATTCTTTTTCAAGTATGCCTTGTTACTTTTGATGGTCACTTTTTAGTTGCTTATTTTTCCCTTTAAATACTATTTTGTTAAGCATTTAGTACGTAACTTATTTCAAATTCTTTATCTGATGATTTTCCAGTATCTGAAGTCAGTATCTGATGTGTGAGTGTGGGAGGGTGGGATAACCTAAATCTGCTACTTACAGTTTGTGCTGAATCTTATCTACGGTGGCTTTTTCCATGCAGATGCATGTGTGCATGGTAGTTTTTGTTTATAAGCTCATAATACGTTGACATAAATCTATGGAAATCCTGAACACCTCCATTTTCCTGTTTCTGCTAGTGGCTATGGACAGCTAACAACTCCAAGTTGCTTTCTAGGGTCCTCAAGTCTCAGCTTCAGCTTCCTCATCTTGCAGAGGGCATAAGCATTACATTTTGGCATTTGACTCTACAGCAATTTTGACTTCATTACTCCCAACACTCCAGTTTGAATAGGTTCATTTAAGTTAATTAATGGGAGTGGGGGATATTGAGATTTCTTATTTCTTGCAAGCTTGTCAATGGATTAAAAAAAGAGACTTGTCCAAATGTAAAGAGAATCTACTTACATTAGTGATAAGGCACTTTAGGGTAATTGGTTTGCCATACAATAGGAAATAGAATCCTTACTCATTTTTGCTCCCAAGGGATTTTCCTTACTTTCAGTAAGGTTGACTATGTATTCAAAAGGATATGTTTCAATATTTTATTTACTAAGCATTTCTGGGTGTTGTACTGGAGGAGGATTTTCCGATAACATACGTGCCACATGCTAACAATTTCAGAAGACCTATTTTTTCTCAAACATGTTGTTAAACGACATCTTTCCCATTTTATACCTATGTGGTTTTTCCGTACCTATCTGTAGGATCTCGCATTTATATTTATCTGTACAAAATTTTATCTTGTCAGATTTGGAGAACTGTTCTAATCTAATTTAGATGTCTTTCTAGCTCTTATCAAATAATCTACCCCCTCTGTCTATGCTCAGCATGTTAGATTTCTATTCCAGCAGTTTTCTATGGGTATTCTTTGAGATTAGAGATTAAAGGACAATTCCTTTGAGATTAAAGGATAGAATATTCCTTATTTATTATTATTATTATTATTTTGAGACGGAGTTTTGCTCTGTCATCTAGGCTGGAGTGCAGTGGTGTGATCTTGGCTCATTGCAACCTCTGCCTCCCGGCTTCAAGTGATTATCCAGTCTCAGCCTCCCGAGTAGCTGGAATTATAGGTGTGTGCCACATGCCCGGCTAATTTTTATACTTTTAGTAGTGATGGGGTTTTACCATGTTGGTCAGGCTGGTCTCGAACTCCTGACCTCAGGTGATCTGCTGGCCTAGGCCTCCCAAAGTGCTAAGATTACAGGAGTGAGCCACCGTGCTTGGCCCTTGTTTTTTAGTTTTGATGGCATGCGGAATATATAACTCACAGGAGGTACTCAATAAAGGCAAACTGAATGAATGTCCTTACCTAAGTTACTGATAAAAAAAATTTTTACCAGGAAAAATTAAGACAAGCTCATGGTCAGAGTCCTGGGCCCTAGTCCTTGTTCCTAGCTGTCAATGATTCACTGATTACCACTCTTGGGTATGGCCATTCAACTAGTTACTCAATGATTCAACGAATATTTGAGACTGTATTAAATTTTACATTATAGTCAATTACCTAATGTCTATGAGGGTATTCAGAGAGATTTTATCAAATGCTTTGTTGAAATCCAGACATATTTTGTCTATAACAT
This sequence comes from Cacajao melanocephalus, assembly GCA_963573385.1. Lineage (NCBI taxonomy): Eukaryota > Metazoa > Chordata > Mammalia > Primates > Pitheciidae > Cacajao > Cacajao melanocephalus. Next base: position 3,843 of record CAUYLG010010832.1, on the reverse strand, counting down.
TTCCCTTTTCTTCAAACATTATTAGCTTCTTAAATCCTTCATAAACTTTTCTGAATATTTAGACCATACTAGTCTCTTTAGCACAACTTTGAATTCAGCAATATACTTTTTAAATACTTTAACCATATGCTGCCTTTTTCTCTTTGACTGTTTAATAAGATTATAACTTATCTTCCCATGATATTCAACAGTGTTGAACATACAGCAAGCAGTCAATAAATAACTATTCTTTTAATAGTAGGATATCTTTCAAATGTGTGAGATAGCTGGGCAAGAAAATGAGAATTCTCATCTTAGCCCTACCCTCACTAGTGGGAAAATAGGAAGGAAGAAATAGGATTCTGTATTTAGTTACTCTCAAGGGAAGGAAATAAGGAATGTTTTATGGGTTTAACAAAATGACTCACCCTTTAATACTATCAAAATCTGCTTTTATATCCTTAAATCTAAATTTCTTCAAATAAATTATGGCAAGAAACACTTGTGAGAGAAATGTATTCAGTTATAGCAATCCAAAGAATAAAAGGGGGCAATACATTTCTCAGATTATGTGAATTAGAATATTTGGAAACATACTGTCAATCACCATAGCATCCTAACACTACAGTCCTAAATATTTTATTCAGTTCATGATATCCAAAAGGAACTGCCATAAAATATCAAGTTCTTAATTTTTGACAAGCCGAGGAAAGCCAAATTGTTTGCCAATTCCTTAAAAATCCAAGAAGTTATTTTCATTTTTCTAAAAAATTAACCCAAGAGTGCTGAATATAACAGCCAGTGAGAATATATGAAGTTCTCTAGTTCACAGGTTCTCAAATGTGATCCATGGGCTCCTGGGTGTTACTGAAACTAAGAAGGTCTGTAAGAGCTAAGCTATTTTCATAGCAATACCAAGACATTATTTATACACTCTGGGGTAATGACATTTGCACAAACAGTGCACCAAGGCTACAAAGGGATGGCAGATAAAACAGCTGGTACTTCAGCACAAACTAAAGCAGTGGTATCAAAGGGTACCGGGAGCCATTATATTCTTCACTGCCACACACTCATTTAAAACAAAACAAAAACCCAGCCAGTTTCATGTAAGACTGTCCTCCATAAAGAAGCAGAAAACTTATTATTTTTACTAAATCTCAACTTGAGGACACATCTTTTTACCATTCCATGTGTCAAAATAGGAAGTACAAATAAACACTTCTGCTGCACACCAAGGGGTTTTCGTGTAAGAGTAAGGAAAGTTCAGATATGGTTTCAGATTCCAAATTGCAATTAACCTTTACAAAACTCTCACTTGTTGAAAAAGCATTGAAGAATATCCACAATTATCTAAAAGGCTATTAAAATACTCCTCCCCTTTCCAACTATGTATCTATGTTGAGACAGCATTTTTATCACACACTTCAACCGAAACAATGTATCACAAATGATCTGAACGCAGAAGTAACTATGAGAATCCAGCTGTACTCTTAAATAAGACAGATATAAAACAAATTTACAAAAAATTATTTTTAAAATGCTATCTTACTAAAATTTTGTGCTTTGTCCTGAAAATTTTCACAATAATGTCTATGACAGGTTTAAGATGGTTATTTAAAATGAATCACATATTCTAAAAATTGTCTTAATTTCTACAGTAAATATTTTAGCTGTGAGCCACATAAAAGTTCTTCGAGGTCCTTGAAAATATTAAAAAGTGTAAAATGACCCTGAGACCAAAAAGTTTGAGAACTGCTGCTACAGATGATGAAAAGCTTCCCCCTGGGAGTCCTGCTCCACTTTACACACAGTAAGACTTACAAATAATCTGACTCATCTTACTTACTTAGGAATACTAATTTGCTATCTGTGTATCTTCTCAATATTGTAATGTATGACCAATGGAATTATTATAAGGATATATTATAAGAATATTCAAGTTCAGGATCAGAACTTTGCCAACCTACCCTAGAAGCCCTTTCCATGTGCCTTATACCAAACATTAACACCCTCCCTTGTAAGTAACCATTACCGACTTTTATAGTAATCGCTTCCTTACCATTTTCTTTCCTTTTTTTTTTTTTTTTTGAGATGCAGTCTCACTCTGTGGCCCAGGCTGGGGTGCAGTGGTGCAATCTCGGCTCACCATAACCTCCACCTCCCAGGTTTAAGCTATTCTCCTGCCTCAACCACCCAAGGAGCTGGGACTACAGGCACGTGCCACCATGCCCGGCCAATTTAGTAGAGATGCGATTTCACCATGTTGGCCAGGCTGGTCTCGAACTCCTGACATTGTAATCCACCCACCTCAGCCTCCCAAAGTGCTGGCATTACAGGCATGAGCCACTGTGCCCAGCCACCATTTTCTTTTTATGGTTTTACCATCTCTGTGTGCTTCCCTAGACATCAGTTTATTTATTTTGTCCATTAAAAAATATGGCAGCCTAGGCAACATCCTGAGACCTTGACTCAACAACAACATAAAAAATTTTAAAAATTCACTGGGCGTGGTGACACATGCCAGTAATCCCAGCTGGTACTTGGGAGGCTGAGGAGGGAGGATCACTTAAGCCTAGAAGACAGTCTGAAAAAAAAAAAAAAAACCCAAACATCTTTTAGGTCTCGGTTTAATCCATAGGTTTCTCCAGCATCCCTTTCCCTTCCTTATATAGTTGGCCTTCTGTATCTGTGTGTTCAGTACCCATGGACTCAACCAACCGTGCATTGAAAATATTTGGAAAACAATTTTGTCTATCAGTACTGAACATGTATAGACTGCTTTTTTTGGTCATTATTCCCTAAACAATATAACAACTATTTATATAGCATTTATATTGTATTACAGAGTACAAGTAATCTAGAGATGATTTAAAGTATATGAGGCTGAGTGCAGTGTCTCATGCCTATAATCCCAACACTTTGGAAGGCCAAGGTAAGAGGGTTGCTTGAGCCCAGGAGTTTGAGAGCAGCCTGGGCAACAGGGCCAGCCCTATCTCTCAAAAAAAAAGTTTTAACTAGCCAGGCGTAGGCCTATAGTCCCACCTTCTAGGGAGACTGAGGAGGGAGGACTGCTTGAGTCCAGGGAGTAAGGCTGTGGCATGGTCAGCACAGCAGTGAGCCATGATTGTGCCACTGTATTTCAAACCGCAAGACAAAACAAGACCTTGTCTCAAAAAAAAAAAAAAAAAAACAAAAACAGAGGAAGATATAAGATATGCTCGTTATATGCCAATACTAATACATTTTCAATCAGGGACTTGGGGACTTGAGCATCCTCAGAAGTAGATATATGGATGGGGAAGCCTGGAACCAACTCCCCATAGACACCAAGGCATGACTGTAGTTTACCTATTGAAGAACACAGGCTGTTTGACCTATATAGAGTTCCCTAGGTTTAGGTTATGCTGATTATATATGCTTGGTATAATTCAGCATGTATCTCTGTTTTGCCTATTTCCTGAAAACAGATGGATTCAGAGATTGGATCAGACTGAGGTTCTACCCCACCTCAGGCATGATTACATACAAGTAGTGTTTTCGGCAAGACTATATAGGATGATCAAAATGCCTGACTACTGGCCGGGCACAGTGACTCATGCCTGTAGTCCCAGCGTTTTGGGCGGCTGGAGCAGGCAGATCACCTGAGGTCAGGAGCTTGAGACCAGCCTGACCAACATGGAGAAACCCTGTCTCTACTAAAAATACAAAATTAGCTGGGCGTGGTGGCGCATGCCTGTAATCCCAGCTACTCGGGAACCTGAGGCATGAGAATTGCTTGAACTCAGGAAGCAGAGATTGTGGTGAGCCAAGATCGCACCATTGCACTCCAGACTAGGCAACAAGAGCAAAACTCCATTTCAA